>JAHRHJ020002175.1:0-14025 GCA_019776745.2 Taxus chinensis
GACAACGCTGGTGCCACTTTCAGTGAGTAATGGACTTCACATCAAAGGCTATGATGGAACTTTCATCATATTTATCTAGATGACTGAACTATGTTCTTCTAAAAAGTGAAGGATCACTATGATCATTTGGGGAAAGTATTGATTAGATGCGAGAAACACGAGATTCCCTAAATCAAAAAAGTGTTTTTCAGGGTAACTGAAGGAAAATTGCTAGGAAAAATTGTCAGCCAAGGAATGAACAAGAAGATGTCGAAAGGGTTAAGGATTCAGATCCTTACCTTACCCTAAGTAAGACCGGGTTCACTCCCTTAGGAAAGGTGAATTTTCTCAGATGCTTGTTCCCACTTCACTGAAGATCATACAATCAAATATGATGAAAGGACTCACAAATTTCTGGTGGAGCGAAGAAGGAATAAGGCAATTCATTTGAGGATATAAAAGCCTCTTTTCCATGCACCGGTCCGGGTAGTCCGAACTTCACTAAATATTGTATCATGTACAGGTATGCATCTAGCATGATTGTATTAGCCATCTTAATGCAAAAAAAAGAAATCTGAGGATGTAAATCTCAATCGCTTTCCTGAGCTCCTCTCAAGCTTCATGAATTGAAGATGTATTAGCTAGAAAAAAATGCCTTTCAGTAGTCAAAGTAGTCAAGAACTTCCAGTACATAAACGAAGATTATAAAAAAAAAACTTTAAAAAATACATCTAAACTCTCATTGGTAGTGTGGTTCTTGACACGACAGTTAAGTCTATCGTACTCACAAGAGTTAGGAAGTTACGAGTGGAATTGGATAGCAAGGTCCAAAGAGTATGATTTAGAAATAAAACCAACAAGATGGTAAGAGGAAAGGGCCTAGGTCAAGGCTTATGGCTGAAAAACAAAGATTTAGAGGTCCCAAAGAGGAAAGATGATTACATCGACAGAGCACAGAGGTACAATTGAAGAAAGTTGATTCTTCTGCCTATGGTTCTATTTGTTGCAACAGAGAGGAGTGGTATGCCGAATCAATTCTTCTCACTTACGATGAGCGTAAACTCATCTCGCTTGCAACGGAGAAGCAGACGGTAAAGCTCAGGGGCAGCTAGATATGTCATATGGATGACAAATTTATAAAAGAGCGGTATGCATGGGCTCGTCTGTGATGCGTTGATAAACCGTAGCAGATCAAATTGCTTGAAATTTTTCATGACTCGGCCTACGGTGGTCACTTCTACTCATCTGTAACAGCACATAAGATCATCCATGCTAGATACTACTGGCCAAGACTATTTCAGGATATAACCACCTGGGTAACAAAATGTGAGCTCTGCCAATAGTTTGTCGGCAAGCCAAAATTGGCTACTTTTCCCCTTAGGCCCGTCATTATTGACAAGACAATGCAGGAAATGGGAATGACTATTAGAGCAATTACATCCCTAGTCAAGTGGTGACATAGTTATGTCCTACAGTAATAGATTACTTACCAATGGGTGGAGGCCATACCTATCAAGAATGCCACCTCTGAAGTTTTTGTAACTTCATCAAAAGAAAATATAATCATGAGAATTTGGCAGCCCACAACAAGATAGTTGTGATAATTCTTCAACTTCTCCTCATAGGGAAGTATCAGTTTTGCTATGAATATAGGATAAACCTTGGCCCATACCTCAGATAATGCTGCGATCCCCATTTCGTGGAACTCCTGCTTACGCTTGGCACGAGTGAGCAACGATGAGACTTTACAGAATTCTCTGAAAAGAGGATCATGTATCTAACAGTAATTCAAGAAAAGAGAGTAAAGAAGTGGTCGAAAAGATCACCAAACATGACAGAAATCAAGTCAAGTTATTGTTCATAAAAAGGGGCTAAGCAGAGGGATGCTAGATGGGATATCTTGTCCCTTTTAGGGACAAGCGAAGAGAGCCAAAGGGCATGCATGGGAAATTCGATATATTTGGAGAGGGCCTTTCAAGATCAAGCAGTCTCAATGGGAGGAGAGAATAGCTTCTATCTTCCCTTTTTTTTTTTCTTTTTTTTAATATATGGATGAAACCGGCTCCCGTTCCCCTATAGTAGGAAACATATAAAAATATAAACGATTCGTAGAGCTTGCCTCTCTTCTTTGTATAGTTTGCTTTAGTGTGTGTTGTTTCTTGGCGTGTGTTTGCTTCTGTTGGTTGTGGTTTTCCTTTTTATTTTTGTTTGCCCTTTGTTTTTGACTTTGTAACCCAATGGATAGGGCACATGTTGATTTGGATTTCTCCTTAACATTCACCCTCAAAGATAGTCACCAGAAAGGAGCCAATGTTATCCTGTAAATTGACAAGCGCAAGTTGTAGTAAAACATACCAAAATTTCCGTTTTGGTCCCCATTGAGGCTCTTAGCATTTGGAATGGCATAAAACCAAGTGATGGAAATATAGTTTTGTAGAACTTGGTCATTTAAACCTTTGTGGGTTGGCCACAGTTTTCATTAGCTGTACATTTACCAAAACTATGCCCCTCCGTTCCTTGGCACATTCTCAGCGTGTTAAACACTCCAAATGTTGCACCCCTAAATGGCTGTGCCAAGGTGTTGAAAAACAGAGTGTCGACACTTCCAAGAGTGCTTTATGACGCAAAATCTCTTGTGTCGACACTCATAAGTGCACAAATAGAAAAGTTGTGGCCAAACTTTATTACCACCTTTTTGCTATATAAGGTGCGTCCGACCTCTCATTTAACAATTTAAAAAAATGTGAAAAGTTATTCCTCTGTACTTATCAGCACATGTATCCCTGTGTGTTGCCATTTGTCATAGTATAGATCCCACATCATCCTCCTTATAGTTATTAGATTCCGGGGGAGTGGTGCTTTCCTTTTGTGTATTTGTTGTGGTTCTATGTTGGTGTTTTAGGTGGTAGGATGTTCAATAAAACAATGAACATAAAAAGATAACCCAATCCCATATAATTTTTTACAAACCCACTCAAACCATTCTCCATCCTCCGTCCAGATCTACAAATCTAGAAGACCTCTACCATGAGCAACTCAGACTCATTTTGACCCTTATTCCCTGCTTGCTAGTTTTTCACCCGTGCCAGTTCAAAATCCGCTCCAAAAGAGTGAAAATCATGAATTTTTTACAAATCAACCCACTGTTTTTAATTCAGTGCAAGGTCCATTCTGTTACAACCAAAAAAATTTCATCCTGTCCTTCCAATTAGCATAAATGTTTCCCACGCCTTATAAAATTATAAATTTCCCCAGGCACAAGTGCTGGTGCTAAAACAATAGCAACAACACTAGAATGTTTGTGCAAACCTCCCACACCACACAAACTACACCCTTGGCACACCTCACTCTCACTGTCAATGCAGCATCTTCTACCGCCATCTATGCAAGGGCGTACATCCAGGACCTTAGCAACACCAACCATATCTTTGACCACACTTAAAGGACTTCTAATGGTGCAGTGCACCTCCCTCTACACCAACTTTGAATGTTTTGTGTAGCCTTTCCCCACCCTGCTTTCCATTTGGCACGATTTCTCCCATACAACACTTTTTCCCAAAGTGGCCCTTGATTTTTGAGACTCTGCGCCTGCAGTAGAACTATGCCTAATACCTAGAGGCTTGCAAATTGATAACTTTTTTCATTTTGTAAGCTTTATGGATGACTAACACTAACTGGCTCTTCTACGATGGAATTCCTTGATTCTTCTTGTAGATCAATAGTGTTGACTACAACTTACGTCCACAAACATGTCTTTCATCCAAGTTAAGAAGCCAACTAAGTACAAGGGTTAAAGGTAGGCTATAACAGAAGAAGAATAATACACATACCCAAAGGGTTGGATGCCTGAATCTCTTGAAGATGTGATCTAAATATAAGAGATTCAGAACTCAGCCACATTGACATGGAGGACTTCTGGGCCAAACCAAGAAGGGCCACGTAACCCATGGATGGATAAAGTCATTGGTATTGGTCTGAACGTGTTTTGCTGTAGGGATCCCATGGGAAGTGAATCACAGATGAGTTTCACGATTTTGGTGGGTTGTTGTTACAATAAAGAAATACAAGATTGTGTTGAAATAGAAGGGCGGGTAATAAATCAACCTCATTACCAACATTTTTGAGATCCTGTGGTTATCCCTCACCACTAAACATTTGTTAGCTTAAGCCAAGAGTACTGCATGAAGAACAGGGAGTATGAATACGAAGAACAAATTATGCCGCTGATGAATGAGGTAGTACCTCAGAACAAAATGTTTTAAAAACAAGTCGTGGCCACAAGTCAATTCATCGCGTGGGCTTTTCAGGAGCTGAGTGACAACCATCACTGTTCTTGAGCAGGGGTGTTTTGGAGCTTCCCGATGTCGCTTAAATTTCAACAAGTGGTGCTCAGGTATTTATTAGAAACCATGATAAAAATGTTCCTGATCCATGTTTCTAATGGGTAGAGATTATCATCATACGATCTTGAAGCAGCAGCGTAAAAAAAGTTCAACAACTGGGAGGTTCTATAATGAAATCCTATGTGGTAATAATGCTCCTACCCTCAGAGAGGGACTACCCAAATTGAATCGCTCTAGTGTATGGTGCCCCAGGTCAAAATATATGAGTAACTATCCAGATTTAAGATTTGGAAAAATGCATCGCCCAATTCAGCAGTAAACGATGTATCTTCTTCTATGGCGTGTCATCTAATCCTCTTTGAGGCCCAACATGACTCATGGTCAAATGACCAAAAACATGGTCACTATTATAGAGAAGTGGGGAGTGTTATTCACGTAATTCCCACTTTCACCTATCTAAGAGCCCACCAAATTGCTAAGGTATGTGGGACACAAGCTGATCCCGTTGGAGCTTTTTAGATAGCTCATCATGTACCACAAGAAATGTTTGAAAAGGAAGAAGGTGTACTCCATTCCCCCTCATTTGGCAGGTAGCACCTGCACTTCACAAGAAAAGCGAGGAGATGTTTGAAATCTGAATTTCTCCAATTTGAAGCATATTTTCTTGCGAGGCCAACCTTCGAGTTCTCATGATTACCAATTACCCTCCCAGAGCAAAGATTGTCAATTCAATCCCTCATATTAAAGATATCGACATCAATATATAGCATGAAGTTAAGCTCAGATGAACGGATCACTCCCACCTGGCCCTGGCAGATGATCATTCATATGGTGTGTCAATCACATCCTAAAGGTTTTCCAAGCAACTGATCAAGAAGTTGATCAGGTTTATCTCACAACGGATGGGGACAATTGGCATTTGCTGAAATTGATACAAACCAAGGCACCTAGACTATTGAGGAAAGGTGTCAAAGGCACTCTACATCACACTGAATATGTGTGAAAGAAAAATGGTCTCATCTACCTTGGGTAGACTTTACCACATCTCCCTTAGGTAATTCACCCACCAAGGCGAAGTGCTTGCCTAAAGGAAAAGGAAAAGATAAAGAGGGAGAGACAAGCACTTACTCAGGAGGAAATTCTTGAGAGCCCTCCTTCCGCCACTGAGGATTCAGGTATTAAGCCTAAATCCCCCAAGAGAGGAAGAAGCGGTAAGTGCTCCCCCAAACGGGCACATCACTCAGATTTGCCACGACTACAACTTGTGAGGTTCCCACCATCCCATGTCCCACTCCTCCTTCCCCTCCTCCATGTCACTCAACAAACCTCCTCCGTTGGTTGTGTCCTTCTCCCCCATCTCTACCGGTTCCCCTTCCTCTTCCTCTATCTTCTCTTCCCTCACGGATCTATCTGCCAACATTTCTTCCCTCAACTCTCATATCCATTCCACCCCCATGGTTTCCTCTCATGCAATCACTTATATCCATATGAGCGTTGGAGTGTTGGATTATTTCCTTGAGCCGCACCGAGTGTCCTCTCACATTTCCCCATGTCCCACTCTGCAGTCTCCTCCTCTTCTCACCCTATTTCCTCCTCTTCTCTGTCCCACTCCCTTAATTCTAGAATGGATCTCCGAACAACCTTAGCTAGAACAAAGGAAAGTCCCTATTACATTACAAACCTGGACTTCTCCGTTATTCCGGCTAAAGGGCCTAAGAAGAAAAAAGCTATAACCCGCTTCTCTCAAAGCACTTCAGGTGAAAGGGTTATGGAGATTGCATACCCTGATCTCACAAAGAAGAAAGAAGATCTATTTCCTACAAATTTTATAGTGACTCAGGTCACGATGGGAACATCATCAGAGAGCCTACAAGGAGAAGCCTTATCCGCAGTGGATGCCCTTTGCAAGAAGCTTCAAGAAGCAAAGAAAGAGAAGAGAATGTTAAAAGAGAAAAACAAGAATCTTCTCCAAGCCCTACAAAATATGGGCAATGCCCCTCCTATGACTATCACTGACCCTCCTGAAGTTCTTAGTTCAGGAGAAGATAAATGAGTATGGCAAGATTGGTGAGCAAGGTTATAGCGGTGGTGTCTACTTTGAGAGAGCAGATCCTCAAAGATAGTGAGGAAGTGATTACAAAGTTCACAGAGCTTTATCAAAATATAGATCAAGATAACAAGGAACTCTAGGCAGTAGCAGGACCTATCTCTGAAGAGTTGAACCATGCTAGGTTACAACACGATACATTCCAGAAGATGCTCGACTGCCCGGTCGATGAATTGGTGAAATTCAACATTTTTTATCACCCGTGAGAACCTAACAAAGTCCTTGCTGCTTTAGACTATCGGGTTGACCAGATGGAGTTTGTCTTGGAAAAAATAGACAAAATCAAGGAGGAAGCCCTGGATGCAATGCATCAAATGGAGTAGATCATCCTAAGGATGTCTCCAGGTTTGCTCAACCCATCATACACCTTGAGGAAGGTAGATGATACTATTCAGATTTTTGAGGAAATCATGTCATAGGGTTTAGCGTCAGAGGCCACCTTTGATAAAGAATCTATCAACAACCTTCTGGCCTACTGTGACTTTATTGGATACCTGATGGAGGTAGGTAATGAATACGTCAAACTCCCAAAAAGACTCAGAGATGAGTGGGAAACTTGTGAAGTCATCAGGGATCACACTAAGGGTCCAGCTTAAGATCAAATTCAAGTAATGGTCAACAAGTTCATGGAGTATCCAGCTCAGTTTCACATTTCCTCTCTTGAGCAGAAGTAGGACACTCCTTTCTAGCCAAGGGATGACGATGAATAGGTTCCTTCCTCTTGGGATAAATCTGATTTTTGTAAAAATATTTAAAAGAATGTTGGCACAAATGATGACATCATCCATGTTGCACCATGAGATGTTGTCATCCAAAAAATTGCCCTAAATTCAAAATTTGAATTTTAGATATTTTGTAAATAGTTGATGGCTCCTTTTTCCCTTCTTTCTCCTTCTCTTTCTATAAATACTTGGATACTTGTAGTATTCAGTGTGAGCAAATTTGTATGAAAAATAGAGTGAGGAGAGAAAGACTTTGAGATTTCTTGTAAAAGAACATTATTAATACAAAATTGAGACTTTGTGCTGAATTCCTATGTTACATGTTAGATCTGCATGCTTATTCTATTGGATTCATGTATATTTTGTCATTTGTTTATCAGTGTTTCTTTGTTTGTTTATGTGAGTAAGTTTGGCTCTGTTTACTTTGGAATTCATTTCTTTTCTCCCTTCAGACCTACCTCTCTTCTATTAATTTTTTTCATTCCTTTCTATTCTTCATTGGAACTAATTCCATCAGGATGAGATCCTAAAGCCCCTTGAAGGCATAATACTGTAAGACTTGCACAGATTCCTACTGGTAGAATAACAGTAAACCCGTTTCACTTTGCTGTCTCAAAGGAGGGTTATGCTTTGCACACTGTTGGCCTATCTATCCATAGATCTACCCACCCGACAGATTTTTAGACCAACAGAATCTAGTTGGTTCAGTGAAGCACAAGCATGTAAGCATGGGTAAGTAGTTGTGGATAGAGCCCACCTAAATATAGTAGTTTCTGAAGAAGAAGATATTTGGGAAAGTTGGTCCAAAGGAGTGGTATGAAAAATTGATCATGTGAAATTTATGTGATTTTTTATTTATGTCCATGGAGGTTTCCAATCATGATTATGTAGGTTCATAGTGTTTTGGGGTCGAAACAGGTTGACTGGTTAGAGGGCGGTTTTGGTTTCTTTAGAAGCAGTGTTCAGTGTTTTGACTATATCTTGATCTATAGGTAGTTTGTTGAGGTGATTGAAATTGTGTTGGAAAATAAATTCATATAAATTTCAGTGATATATGTATTTCCTCATGATGAGGTGATTTTTTAGGGTTTCCAATGCTTTCTTTCAAAAGGAACAAATTTGGTAGTTTAGGATAGGACATGAAAGTTTAAACGTTTGAGGATTTTTGAGGCATGATATGGATTGGATGATGCATTATATGAAATGGAAAATAAATCAGAAATAATTGGGCATAAAATTAGACTATTTATAAGGCTTGATGATACATATAAATGTTTTTATGAGCTAACCTTTGAAAGTAGAGTTTTTGGCATGTTGTTTTCGTAAAGGCAAATATTTCTATGGTTTGAATAGGAAGATGTTTCAAGGATTGAAAAAAGTTCAGGAGTGATCTACATGTCCTAAAATTAATTTTTAGTGGCTACATAACATGGTTTTATATACCATAAGAAATATGGTGGCATTATGAAGTTTCCAGGGTGTTCAAGGGTGTAGGAAACAACTGTTTTGAAGATTGTAAAGGAAATTAGGCCCAGTAAATGAAATATTTTTAATGGTTGATATTAATTTCTACCATGTATGTATATTAAATAATTTTTTAATCATATTTAAGGGTTCACGGGTCATGAAAAAGTATGGGACTCATGTTAGGACATTTTTAAGAATGTGGCAATGGGTTTTGAGCCATTTTTGGCACATGAAATCATGTTTTTGGCTAGGGAGACCTATATGGGTCACTTGTGAATGTTGTAATGAATTTATTTAAATGTAATGAATATGTATGGGTCAAATTTATTATGGGCGATGGACCTCCTTTGGGTAAATAAGAAGGAAAGCATATAAAAAGCATGTTTTGGGTGCTTTTGTGAACTAGTGCAGAGTGTGCATGGTGTGTACGATAAGTATGATATGAGTGGGTAATATTTTCAGTTTTTGAAGCATGAATTTAAGGAAGATGAAGTGACTTAAAGGTTAAGGAATATCATCAATCATGTGTACAAATTTTTGAAGCTTTGAGAAGTGAAGAAAGAGCTAGATTGTGCAAGTTGAAGACTTGGGGTTTGAGTAAGGGTTTAAAAGAGTTTGGAGCTGAATATTTGGATCACTATAAGGTATGGTACTAGAAAAATATCAGTGGTCATAATTCACCAAAATATATTGGGATTATTCATATTCATTAAAGTCTCTTGTTGTGTGTAATATCAACAAGGGTTTAGGGGTCAGCGCTCCTTGTGGGGTTGGTGCCTCACTAAATAAATATCTCGTGATGTGTAATATTCACTTGATTATTTTTTGTGAGTAATATAAAAAAAATTAGTGGGTTTTCTCCCCTTGAGGGTTTCCCACTTATATCTATTTTCTTATGTTAATTCTCTTTCTCATGGTTTATAGCATGTATGGTATTTGATTATGTGTTTTTGAATAAGTAATATGAAATATGACTTGAAATTTCATAAGGATTGATTGATCCCCCCTCTCAGTCCATTCTACTTCCAATAGGGACATGAATTAGGAAATTGTGATTTAAAATCTAATTACCTTCTGAATTTTGAGAATATAGAATCTATAATTACTGGAAGAAGTTTCAGAACAAAAATATAATCCCTAAAATTAACTTTTTACTATGGGAAGTGGTTTAAAAAAACATAATTAAAGTGGATAAACTCAGAAAGAAAGATATTATTATTATAAATAGATGCAACTTGTGCAAACAACAAGATGAAATTGCCAATTATCTCTTTCTAGAATATTCCTTTGCTCTCAAAGTCTAATCTGCTATCCTTGTTTTTTTAAAGATTCAGATGGTCCCCCCTGTTGATGTATCTCAACTTCCGGAATAATGGAGCTTCAATTTTTAACATGACATTACAAAATAGGTATGTAAATGTGCACTACTTAATATTCTATGGGGTATTTGGTTGGAGAGAAACAACCAATTTTTTCAAAATCAATCATCCAGTATAAAAAATGTTTTTGGGAGAATATGCCAAACTATAAAGGATAATGCACAGATCATTATATAAAGGCCTTTAAGTTATGTCATATCTTAGAAAGATCTATCCTATATGGTTTGAATCTCAGTCCCAAAAGTAAGGACAAAAACAACAATGTGATTATTTATAAAAATTATACAAAGTGGGTTTTTCCTCCTGTAGGTAGCTTCAAACTTAACTTTGATGGCTTTGTGAAACTAGTGAAGAGACTTCCTAGGGGAGGAGGTCTCATACATGATCACCTAAGGGTATGTATAAAGTCATATGCAGGGCCTATGGGAAATCACTCAAATAATTATGTCGAGGAAATGGCTATGATTTGGGGTATACAACAATGTATATCAATGAACATTAAATACCTTGTCTAGAAGGTGATTTTCTATCTATTTTCAACACTCTCACAAAACCAAGAAATAATGGATGGAGATTAAACTGAGAAATAATTAGATGCTTAGTTTTCCTACTCTAGGTTTTTGGCTTTAATTTAGGCTGTCCAAATAATTTACAAAGTGCTCAGCTTAAAATGGATGGTAGGAAAGTTAGGACAGAATTGAATACCTTCCTTCATATCAATAATGATACCACCCTATGGAGAATTTTGTGAAGAGGGGGGTTTTCAAACTATATCCAACGCCTCAAAGGTAATGATCCTTAACTTTCAATTGATTTTGGAAATGCTTGGGAGGAAGGGAGTTTTAATTTGAGGGGTGTTGATATTTTTATCACAGAGGAATCCATAGATGAATTAATTGGCTTATATTTAGAGGCAATCAAACTCTTCAAAGATAAAACTAGGTGCAAGCATGAAATCAACACTTATTTG
The DNA here is from genome assembly GCA_019776745.2 of Taxus chinensis. Classification (NCBI taxonomy): domain Eukaryota; kingdom Viridiplantae; phylum Streptophyta; class Pinopsida; order Cupressales; family Taxaceae; genus Taxus; species Taxus chinensis. The sequence continues at coordinate 10,968 of JAHRHJ020002175.1, forward strand.
GCCCTAGTGAGAGAATTCTGATGTATGATGATGACATTGCTAGAAGTTGTCTCCCAGATTGTTAAGAATATTTTTTTTATAGTGGTAATTAAATATATCACCTAAGAAGGAAAGTTAAGGAAAATCTTCTCCTATCACCTCTAAATCCTCAACTATTTGAGAATAAATTAAGCCATGAGTTTTCCCTATTTCCTATTGAGATCCATAACTACATCTATCTCTGATTTCAAAAATGATAAAGTGGATGTGCCCCTACATCAAGGTCTATTTTTTTACTATTTCAAAATAGAAAACCTTTATTCCCCACTCAATCCCCACCCCCCAGTTAAATAGACTATAGCAAAAAAACCCTAACCACGGCCATGAAACGTTTCAAAAAATATGGGTTTAGGATAACACAAATGACATTGTGGATGTTCTCTACAAAATGAAATAGGTTGAAAAAGAAAAAGGTGAATGGTTTACTAGTAAAGATAAAGATCGAATATTAGTTGACTGGGAGGGTAGATTGTTGAGAATGGAAGCCATGATAGACACCATCATACTACTTAACAATAACTTGGTACAGGAAGTTGGAGTGTCAACATAAAATTGAGGTGAAAAATAAAAGGGTTGGAGGGTTTAACAATGAAATAGTCATGTAACAACAAAGGATCTCCATTCTGCAAGACCAAATTACCAAGGTTGATGTAAAGGGAGATAAATTGAATAGGAGGATGGTGTTGAGTATCTCATAGGATGATGATTCCATGGACACTAAGGTCAAAGACGACACTGAGAAGACTCATAAAAGGGTGATTATTAAATTTATAGGCACTAAGGATAGTGGCCCAAATACTAGGACTCATAACAGAGATCCTTCTAGCAAAGTAGAATTGAGATGGTCCTCTGGGTACCGTTTTGGTTGTATTCTATGGTGGTATACTCTACTATCTTAGCTATGGCTTATGTTTTTTATATACTATTAAAAAAAATTATGTTATAAAAATGTAGTCATTTGTCTAGTCTGGCTTTGTTATGGGGTTTCCTTTTTCTCAAGCATGTTTGAATTGGCACCCTTCTCTCTCTTTTGGTGTGATTTTTTTGTCTGGCTTATCTTCTGTCAAGGTTTTTTTGTCCCTTCATAACAGATTTTTTTTACCTTATATAAAAATGTAACTAAAATACTTTGTTGCACCTTTATTGGCTCCACCTAAAATTAGCATGTTGAAATATTTTTAGGATTTACATGGATTATTTATTAATAACACATTTTTGATGTTATTTTTATTTTCTATTGCGGTGTCCTTGCAGCAATTGGTGTAATTTCTACTTAACTTTCTAATGATATGGCAAAAAAATTGCAACGTTCTTCCCATACGTTATATATATACCAATGCTTATTTACTCAATCTACATTTTACTAAACTTAATTCATTTTCCAGAATCCACACACACAAATCACACAAGTCGCCTTGAATTTGAAACAATTTTATAACCTCTTAAGATATCCATGTAGGGGTAGCTTTAAATTCCCATTTTCTAAATGCTATTTTTTTAATGTTTACAACTTACTTAATTTAAATTTGAAGACAATAAGCTACCATATACAATCAATCAATTATTGATCAATTTAATAACTCATTTTGCATAATAAATATAACATCATGAAATGTAATAAAGAGGGAATATAATTAGGAAATAATAGAAAAGTACATAATATATCCCAAAAGAATATTTATGGTGATTATTTTGAGAGAACATAAACACATTAGATATGGTTATATTTTGTAGAGTTTTTTGTAAGGAAATTTATGTTTTTTTATCTTTTATACATATATCATATATCTACAAATCCCACATCTTGAAAGATGGTTCCATGTTGTGCAATCAAACTGAATTCCCCACTTCACACCCAGGCCATTCGGGGGTGCTGTGATTCTACACTAACAAGAACTTTGACAAAAACACAAAGTTCCTGTTAGTGTAGAATCATAGCACCCCCAAATGGCCTGGGTGTGAAGTGGGGAATTCAGTGTGATTGCACAACATGGGACCATCTCTAAATATGTGTGACTTGCAGAACTTGAGATGGACCTCTGGAGAAAGCCGGTTGTTACTTCCTAATCTACCTACCATGACCTACTCCAGTATAAGAAGAACCTATTCTATCCTAATATAACCATTTCAAGGGTACAAAGAAAGAGAGAGAGGGTGAAGAGCCTACACTAAGCAGCGATACATTAGAAAAGGAAGTGGTTGAATAAAAGATTTGACTTCCTGAAGTGAAGAGAGGTGAGAAGAGGAGAGGGTGGACAAAATGCACCACGGACCAGAGATCGATTTCACATGGAACACTACTTCAAAACCCATTAAGCATAGCTCCCAGACCTGCAACAAACATTAGAGTATGCATAGTATACCCTGTAATAATGAGAGGTTAGAAGAGACAACAAAATAAGCCAAGGATGGACAAATGGATCATGAAACAAATTTTATTGCTCCAAAATGTTACATGGTACATCATCAGTGGGAAAGAGGCAAGAAAATACCATTACAAATCCATGGGAGGAGGATTAGACTCTGCATTCTACCCTAAGGAAGAAATAGAGAGTGGGGTAGAGGAGAAATAAAGACTAACCACTTGAATATGCCCCTTCATTACAATATATAAGAAGAACGAGAGAGAGAGAGAGAAGGGAAGAATTCGAATCTGAATTCAACCACCTTGAGATATGCATTGAATATTTCTTTGAAAGTTCAAACACCATCAATCAATGCCCCCTCTTAAATCTACCTACAATATGTCAATTCTGGTTCTCTATGTCTTCTTGGTGTGCTAAGGAAGAAGAACGACAGATCAAATAAAATCTAATTTGGTAGTTGATGAAATTAGATTCTACATTAATGCATTGGAAGATGTTTTCCAATTTTTCACCTACTAGAGCCTATTAAGAATAGTATTTTATGTTTCCATGGTGTAGAGGGTTTTCGTGTTTCCAAAAAGGTATTATCCTGCTCAAAAACTAAGTGTCCGGAGCGCATAGGTAACGAGCATGCCTAAGGGTCTCCACATGGC
>JAHRHJ020002176.1:0-14020 GCA_019776745.2 Taxus chinensis
GACTCCACGTGTCTCCACGGTTTTTCCCTCCACTACTATAACTCAGCTGCCCCCTTTTTCCGTTTTCCGCCCTTCTCCCATAGTCCAAACCTGGATCTCCCGTCAGCTAAGTCAAGAAAAGAGGAAAGTTCCCCATCGCTCACCATCGCTCCGATGGAATTTTCTGTAATCCCATCTTTAGGGGGTTAAAGAAGCAGAGCCCTCACATACACCTTCTCTCAAAGTGCTGGCGGGAGAGAGGGTTTATGAGATCATGTATCCAACCCCCTCAAGGAGAAAAAGGATCTGTCTCCCTCCTATATATTTTACTTTGACCCAATCACAAATGGGAACCTCTTCTCTGAAGGCCTTCAGGGGGAAGCCCTTCTGTAGTTGTCCGCCCTCACTGTCAAGAAGCTCAAGAGACGAAGGAATAGAAAGGCAATTGAAGGAGCAAAACAAATATCTGCTCCAATCCTACACAAAGATGGTTTGCACCTCCCACACCTGCCACCGAGACTTCCTAAGATTCTTAGCCAGGAGAAAATTATGATACGCAAAGATCCGGTGAGCAAGGTATGGCCGTTTTTTGCTGGAGAGCCAAAATCCTCAAGACGTGAAAAAGTAATCAACCGGTTCTCTAACTTGTATTTACATAATAATGTGAATAAGAGCCCAAGCGTTAGCTTGGCCCATAGCATAAGAGCTTGAACATCTAACTGCAGCACAGACCTTCCCAACAATGTTCGAACATTCATTCCGAAGAATCTGGTTAAGTTCGTGTCTTCAGGCCATCCTGTAGCCCTCAAGAAATCATGTCCCTATGGACTAAAACCCCCGGGTGGATCACTGGAAGTTGTCTTAAAAAGATTGACAAGTGAAGGAAGAACGCCCTGGATGTGATGCTCAATGGAACGGTCGTCTACCATGTCGGCCAGGGTTTCCTTAAATCCTTTCCTTCACTTTAAGGAAGCTGATTGACCACCCAGATCTTTAAAGAAGAATCGTTTCCTATGGATGGGCCAGAGGTCACTGTTGACGCAGAGTCTATCAACAACCTGCTGGCCTGCCGAGACTTCATTGGGTTTTTACTCATTCAAGCCGAAAAGACTAGTCCAGCTCCCCCCGAGAAAACTCACAGAGAGCAGGAACTTGTGAGGCGATCAAGTATTAGGCATAAGGATCCATTCCCCAGGATAATCTAGGGCCATGAGCAACATGTATGGAATACCGGCTCTCATTCATATCTTGTCACTTGCGCAACAAAACAAAGGTAGTCCCACTCCCTTTCAGCTGTGATGACAAACGACGATAGCTTTCTTCTCTTCTTCTCTTCTTCTCTCTCTCTATTCTTCGGCTTTCTTTTCGATAATAATTAAGTATGTTGATACAAAATGATGACATCATCCATGTTTGCATCATGGGTGATGTCCATCCATCAAGTTGTAAAAGTCAACATAACTTTTATATATTTTGTAAATATCTTTGTAAGATAGTTGGCTCCTTTTGTATTTTTGCCTTCTTTTCTCTTCGTCTTCTATAATACCCCATACTTTGTTTTATTATGGATTGATGAATATCTTTCAGATGAAAAAAAAATAGAAGTAAGGAGAAAGACTTTGAGCTTTTTGTAAGCAAAAGATAAAATATTAATACAATATTTAGACTTTGTGCTTAATCATGTTTATGTTGCATTAGGTCTTTCTTACGTTAGATCTGTGTGTTTTTTCTGTTGGATCTACTTCTGTTTTAAAAAATCGTCATTTAATTATCCCTCTCATATTTGGCGTTGCTTGTTTACTACGTAAGTATTTTGGCTTGTTTTATCTTACCAATCCCACAACATAAACCTTCTAACCTTTTGCTTTGGATTCATTTCTTTTCCTCCCTTCGGACCTGCTCTTTCTTCTTCTCCATCCCCTCTTCCTGTTCCTTCTTTTCACAGTCGGAAACACCCCTACTCGGATGAGTACACAACCAAACCCAACCGAGTACCGAATTTGTAGACTTGCACAATTCCTACTAGTAGAATGCAATAAACCTGTTTCAGCTTTGCTGACCTCAAAGAGGGGTATGGCCTTCACACTGTTGGCTCATTTATCCATAGCTATGGCCCTGTGACAGATTTTTCCGACCAACACAAGGTGATATAGGGAGAGGTTTGAGGAGATATTTGTGTTGTGCGAGGTGCAAGATTAACTAGCAATGGATGTGTTCTAGGAGGAGAGGGTAGTACATCCCCTCATCGTTAGTCCCTTGGATATTTCTAGTTTACTTATTCATTATATGTATCTGTATGGCTCATAGAAGCCAATTTTTTTATGATGTATTTTGTTTACATGGATCTTAGAATATTATTTTTATATTGATGTATATGGATTTGATAAATATATATGATGATGATGATATTTTATGATTGTTTATATCTTTCATGTGTTGATCTTAACATGTATTGTGATGTATGAGTTAGTGTTAGATGAAATTTAATAAATATATGATATGATGTTCTTTTTGGAAAACATGGTTAAATTAATCAACTTAAAATATGATTTTAGTTATATCAAAATTTGTCTCAATAAAAGAGGATAAATATGAAATGATAATCCCATTATTGAACTGGTACATACATGATGGGTTATGAAAGCTTGAATGATCTTGCACTTACAACCTCTAACAAATTATAAATATGATCATCAATGGATAGTTACACAATACTTAATAAAATTTTGGATTAAATGAGTTCTTTTTTATTAGAAAATGAAAGGGGGTTTGAACATGTATAAATCAATGAGTGGAAATAGATTCTCCTTTTTTCGTAGGCCTAAAGATACATGCCCCAAATTTGTTTTTATTTTGAAGGAAATTGATCAATGTGAAAAGTTTTATATAAGGAAAAGGCTGATCAATGTGGGAAACCTTATTTGATTCTTTTGATATTGATGTATTTATGTTAAAGGTTGATCAATACGGGAAGCCCTTTTTTATGGGTAGCCATCCTTCAAGGGTATGGTCTACATTTCTAATTGGTAGCTATCCTTCGAGGGATCTGTCTATTTTTTACTTTTGATTTTTTTATGAATATTTTTCCTTCAAGGGATCGGTCTACCTATTTATTTTGACTATTGAGAAATGTATCCACATAATTTTGATACATATACTTTTAGCTAAGGAAAAATACCTAATATATCATTTCAAGGAGGGGAAAATACATGTATATGATCTACACATTCATACTCCCTGTTATGTTCTTTTTTAATTGGTACAAGGGTAATGGATGTATCGATTGTTGGATTTCTACTACAGATTAACTTATCCATAGAGAAATATGTGGTGAACATAGCCATGGAACTCATATGTAAGGTATTTTTAGGATAATGATGGATAACCACATGCTTCCAAATCACTACTGTGGTATAATGGATGGTTTTAATGGAATGATAAGATGTAACTCATCTCATGACAATCAAAAATTTAACAAAATAAAGGTCATAAGTGCAAGCCATTCCAAGGTTTTGTTTCAGGTTCACCATCAAGAGAAGTGAGGAGATACGCTCCTGACCCATATTTATGATTTATGATGTGTGGACTGATCGAATTGGGGGAAAACTCTCCAAGTTTACTCCATTCATCAAGTTTAAATTTATGTTCTATGTCATGTTTTTTATATGCTCTTTTAATGCGTTCTTGATGAACTTGATGATGTTCAAGGGCCATTATACATTTTTCATCTAACAGTTCAAGTTGTGTTAAATGATCTTACCGATATTCTTCGTAAGGGATGAAGTCCTTAAGTGATACACAAAGTGAAGGGATTTGAATTTCAAGGGGTAAAATGGCCTCAGAGCCATAGACAATTGAATACGGTGTTGCTCCTTTAGGTGTACAAATGCTAGTTTGATATGCCCAGAGAGAAAATGTGATTTGTAAATGCTAATTTATTCCTACATCGTTTATTGTTTTTCATAAGGATTTTGTTAAGTGTTTTATTAGAGGCTTCGGACTGTCCATTTGCATGAGGATCGTATGGTGATAAAAATATGAGTTTACTATTAAACGTGTCACAGAGGTTTTTAAATTCTTTATTGTTAAAATATTTTCCATTATTTTCAATAATCTTATGTGGGAATCCAAAACAATATATAATGTGATGATATATGAAGTTGATAATCAGTCTTGACTTAGTTGATGTTAACAGGATTGCTTCAACACATTTGGTGAAATATTCAAGGACTATAATAATGGAATGATTTTGATGTGATGACTTAGGAGTGATGGCCCAAATGAGTTATTGTCCCCACTGAGATAAAGGCCATAGGTATTGAGTAGGTTATAGTGTTTTAATGGGGACATGGATCATATATGAATGAATTTGACATTTCACACATTTCTTAACATACTCAGAATAATTCTTGGTGATAATGGGTCGGTAATACCCTAGTCCTATAACACATTTAGTGACTAAATTTCCACTAAAATGACCTCCAAAAATAATGTCATGGAATTCTTCGATTGATTTGATTGATTCATGTGACTTAAGGCATCTTGTTAAGATACCGTCAAAAATACAATTGTAAAGAATATTACCCATAGTGAAAAAATGAGTAGCACGTTGAAGAAATGACCGTTAAGTATTTTTAACCTTTACATTTTACCTTGAAAATGTTTAAAGTTGATTCAAAATTTCTTATGAAATATTTATCCCGGAAGTGATTCTGAAATGTGTTGAATTTCTTCAAAGTTCAAATCTCTGAAAACCTGAAAGTGCAAAAATTTGGAGTTTCAGACTTTCGTGATTTGGATTGGCATTTTTCTTAATTTTAACTTGGAGTTACGAAGTCTGAAACCTTGAAGTTCCAAAATTTCATAAATTTGGACTTTCGTGTTTCAGAATATTCTATCACATTTTTGGTAAATCTCTACTTGGAGTTCCGAAATCCGAAACATTGAAGTTTTGAAATTTTAGGTTTCATAGTCTCCTACCTTCATTTTTATTTTTTTCACCTCTAGAATTCCAAAGTCTGAAACCCTGAAGTTTCGAAATTTCAGAACTTTGGAATTTCAAGTTTTGGAGTCTTTCGTCATTTTTTCAAAAACTTCATCTCTCGAATTCTGAAGTCCGAAACTCCAAAGTTCCAAAATTTTGGAACTTCAAAGATTCAAGGTTTTAGAATTCAAGGTTCTCTAGGTATTTAATTCTCATCAACCCTCCCATGTGGTGGATTATGTGCATTAATTTCAGGTTTTTCTATATATACTCGAGTGTTATCTGTCATTTTCACCTGATATTTTTCTCTGACATTCTATTTTGTTTTACCAAAATTTTGTACTTTCGAGGCATTGTTTTTAAGGTAATTTTGTTTGGGTTATTTGTTCTTGCTTATGATCATATTGGGTCTTCTTCCTTGTTTATTTTATTTTGTTCTTTCTTTTTATTGTTTTGGAAATGGTGCCCTCATCATCTGCCATGTTTTCCTTAAGAAATTTTCATGATTTGCACAACTTCAAAATCCAACACGTGTAGGCATCTAGTCTAGATTGCATGATATATTTCTCTAGATCTCTATGATTATTGGATTTCATGCCCATCGGTGATTTTCTTGTCCATAATTTCCATTTTCAGAACTTATATTTTTGGAGTTTCGGAGATTTTATTTTCAGATTTTTAGGGGTTTAATTTTTGGAGTTTCGTAGATTTTATTTTCAGATTTTTGGGGGTTTAATTTTCAAAGTTTCAGAGGTTATTTCTTTCAGATTTTTGGAGTTTCCACTTTTGGAAATTTGGAATTTATTTTTCAGAGTTTTGGAGGTCTGGTATTTTGGGTTTTCAAATATTTACACTTCAGAGTTTAAATCCTTTCAGACTTGAAGACTTCATCATTTCAAGGTTTTTTATAGTATTTTTTACAAATTTCTAAAGGATCTTTCATATTCTTAAATCTGAACTTAATGTCAACTTCCTCGTCAAAAGGAAAAGAAAATATGAAATATACATTTTTAGGAGTTGCTCCTCATTCATTTCTTTATTTCAAATTGGGAAATATTGGAGATACCAATCTTAGGAAGATAGATTTTCCAGAATTTTGGGCAAGGTTGAGAGCTCCTAACAAGTAATCTTGGATGCAGGCTATATATGACAGTAGACTAGCTCTCACAACTACTTTTCCTACATCCATGCATGGTCCTGAGTTCATCTTGTCTTCAACAACCCACTTTGATGAAGATTCCAGGATGCTGAAAAATGGTGATGTAAAGGTCGTAATTTCATTAGACTCTAATTTCTATGAAGATTTGTTTAACCTCATTGATTTTGAGGACTATGCCAAAATTTCACCCAAAGCTGCAATTAAACATTTATACAAAGAAACTGAATTGTGTTTTATGTTCATGATAAAGGGCTATTTTGCCAAGAATGTACCTATACACACCCAAAATTTCATCTGCCACATTGTCAAAAAATGGTTACAAAAGTTCCCAATCATGATTCACATCCTTTCAGAAGATGTTTGAGATCCTAGACCCATCAAAAATATATATTTATAGCCTCGACATCCTTACTCATATTTTCCACGTGTTTTCCATCTTCTCACTTCATTTTGTACATGTTTTGGCCTTTAGTGCTAGGACCGTTGCCCTACCTAGGTGGTGGTTCTGAAACTACTACCCAGGAAGGTCAGTGGTCCTGAACGATTTTTCTAGATTCCCTCATGCATGTTTTTAACATGCAATGTTTTACTTAACTTCACTTTTAGTATGTGTTTGTGAACCGATTGGTCTAAATATAGATTTAATTTTTTGGTTATCCTTCCCTCATCTATTTTTTCATATTTTTGATATCCATATTTGTTCTCCTTTTCAAGCCAAGAAACATCATAGATTTAACAGAGATCTTAGAGGCAGCCAGATCATAAATATATGTCATTTTGTAGCCGGGGAGGAAATCTTACTGTCCCTTTATTACTTGGATTTGTGGAGAGATGGATCACACCCTTAAAGGATATGTCTTTCATTCCTAATATTTTAGGTTGTGTCTTTCAACCAAGGTAACATAAACCTATTTGTAACCTCTGTTATTTGAAATGGAGATATAGGTCCCAAAAGAAAACAAAAACAAACCATCTCTTTTAACGTAAATTTTTATAGAGAAGACGTTTGGGAAAGAAAGATGATCACCATCCAAATTTGACTCTCATGAGTTTCACGTCCAGATTTAATGTACATATTTTCAAAACACCAGGCTAAGGTTTCTAAAGACATTTGGATCCTTATCTATTCTCCTACTTTATAATGAATTTTGGTCTTGCATGGGTATACAGAGGCAAAATGACAAAGGGTAGTAGGGGTAGGATTTATTTTTTAATACAAATTTAGTGGAGGGGAGATAGGTGGCACTTAACTCACCAAATCCTTTGAGATCTTAATGCAATGGGAAGATTTAAGCAACAAAATGCCACCAGGTAAAATGGTCTTCAACGAGAATATGCACTTTAACTGAAGGCCCAGATTGGTAGTTTTCATACAGGCTATGGGTATTCCGTCACAAGGCTTGATTTAGAGAGACCCAATAAACGCACCAAGTTCAATAAACAGCCTGAGGTACACCCAGAGGCTTAACAGATAATCTTTGTCACCAAGATGAAAGAAAAGTTCAGTGATTTTAAACATTTATTTCACTTCCTAGATGAGGCTCTTATTATGAAATGAAATTGTAGATGCCACAAAACTAGAAAAGGATTTAGACCTGTGGATTGTAATTCATTTTTGTATCATATGCAACATAAACAAGACAACTATGCACATTCTTGTAAGCTGAAATAATACGTTTTTTCTCAAGATTAACACAAAATGACTCAAGTTTGATTAGATTTATCAGTGAGGTAAAGTTTCCAAAAAAATATCAAAGCTTCTTAATGGATGTACACTTACAACCACCTTGACATGATTAAATTTGACACAAAGAGAGATATACAAGCTTCTTAGATGGCTTCTCAAAAAATTATAGGATTTTTCAATCTTTTTTTGCTATAAAAATCAATCCTTGGCCTCTCCAAAAACTCCCAAAAATTTGCACGAAAAATTCATGCCATTTATAACATTTACAATAGATTTTACTCCCCAAAATCTAGACATTGAGTGCAACAGTTCTTGCCATTATCACGCCCAAAATTTTCAGGATCCAATTTTCAAAAATCGCCAGGTGCTCGAGGGGCTAAATCTTATTGAATATCTCCCGCATTCAACTCCTTTCCTTGGTATATCACTCCTTCAATTTCCACCACTTCTAATAACCCCTAATCTTACCCCACATCTATCAATATTCTCCTTCGATGCTCAGAAAAAACTAGAAATCAGATCTAGCCGATATCCACATCTTATGTGAAATGACACCTTCCAGTCTCCCCACCAAACTCAAATATCAACATTAACTCCCTTCTCTATGTGGCATGTAGGAAATACAAAGAAATCATGGAGACTCGCACTTCCAGACATGTTTCAGAAAAATGTGGGGAAAATCAGATTCAGACTCTCAGCTATCGTTGATCTTTACATTGAATTTGGGTCATCCACATGGAAGATTCAAACTTAAGAAAGACCAGGGGCTCTTTTGACTTTGTACATTTTTTTTGGAAAAATGGAAAAAATTTCCATTTCCTCCACCCCTCTGCCCGTGGGAAATTATGTGACACGTGTCCTAGGTGGCCCCAAGGATCATAGATAAATTCCCTCACAATTTGACCCCACTTTTTGGAAAAAGGAATTTTGTCCCCCAGTTTCCCCTGTCGTGTCTAAACTAACGCTTAATTATTAGGTCTACAACGTGTCCCAATGTTGGTTCCAGTGACCCAATGCTTCCCCTTTTACTTTTTTTTCACTCCTTTTCTCCCAAAGGAAATTTTTCCAATTTACCCTGAAGTCTGAACTCAACTGTCGTTGACACAGAGCAAGATTGGACCCTTTGTTATCGGACTACAGGCCATTTTGATGTTTTAAGTATTTGGCATGTCACGGGTAAAAAAATCCAAATTTCCCCTGATGGTCCACCTCCTCACCCCTTTGAATTTTCAAACTACCACATGTCACCATGGCACACCATAAAGCAGTCCCAAAAATTTGATACCTTGAACAAGCACGGGCTCACCACCTGTCCTGGCTCATAAAATCTTTAATGAATGCTTGCATCTCAACAGAAGACATCACGTGTCATGCTCTGAGGATGTCTCCTTTGGCCATTGAAAAGTATAAGAAAAATGCAAAGTGAGTGGAATCCTCCACGTGTTCTTATGGTTCTCCTTCAAAACGGAACCTAAAAGGCCAATCCCTAACATGCGTGGCTCCTCCACGTGTCCCAGACTTCAAAAAATATATATATATATTTTTGAAAAAATCTAAGTATGGGAAGACTCTGTGGAACCTCGAGTGGTCTCTATCCTGCCAAAAACCTCCAGTTCCTTTGGGTGTTACTATTCAAGGCAAAACCAAAAAGTAAATTTTCAAATGAGCCATCTCACCCACATTGGACATTTTTTGAGTTAGGTTTTTTATAGAATTTTTGAAGTAATTTAAGCCAAGATGCGTCCCACCAAAGGTACCCACCCTTGTATATTGAAGGATGCAAATTTGCTAGGGAATGGCCCGTCAACCGTAAAATACAGAAAAAATACGCATTTGAGCCTGGGAAATGAAATTTTCTTCAGGATAGAAATTTTTTAGAAAATGTTACAAGACTCAAATATGTTCTTCTAGGACACAAACTCATTCATTCGCCAATATCTAGGATCGAAACATAAATGACAATAGTCCTGACTGTGGGAATAGGGATAATAGGAAAACACACAATTTTCTAAAAGAAGGGAGCATGTGAGACTCAACAATAGAAATGCATAGGAAAAAAGAAACGAGGAGACAAACCTGGACCATCTGATATTCAACCTAGGGGCTGACTAGAAATATAAAGAAATACTGACCAAACACAACACAGGGAAGGAGAAAATGACAAAGGTCACAAATCAATAAATTTTCAAAGGCACAAATGGGTTGAGCACCAGCATTGGCTCTACTCTTGGGGATGAGCACTCCCTGTGAATGCCACAAGAACAAAGGTATACCAAGCGTAAAAATATCCATTGGTAAATGGAGTCATCTTTTCAGGGTAGAGAAATAAAGCCATCTCCGAAAATGAATATAGAAACCCAGCAAAACAGGTCCTCCTAGGACCATACGAACAAAACACAAAAAGAGTGAAAAACAACAAATTAAACTGTACACCAGATATACATGATTCAAAGAAATAATCAAGGAAAATATTCCACTTCCTACCATCCTGGGTATGACTGCCAAGAGGCGTTTGGTATGCCTTTCATAACTGGGATATCTCTTTTTCTTCTCTGTTCAGTTCGTAAACCATCCATTTTCTTTAAATCTCCTCCATTGTGTTTAATTCAAATTCTATAAAAATTTTCAAAGTTGAATCAAAGACTAAATTAATAGAAAACACAACATACTTAGGATCTCTATTTTCAACACTTTCATACTCCCTGAAATCCACAAAACTCACAAAGTTGTTAAGATTCAACATCTGCTTGCAAAACAACATCATAAGTCGCATTGCTTGGGTCTTCATCAAGTCCAACATCTTCTCTCTCCATATAATTTCACTAGTTTCCTTCAATTGGGATAATGGCATACGACTTCCATTTTGCCACTACCACCAACACTTTGCCCTCCACTTCTGACAAACAACATTCCTCACTTGGTAGGGTATTCAACATCACCTCACCACATCAAGCTTTAGTCCTTCCTATGATAAGGTGCAAGGACACAACCGATCTTCGACATATCCTACCATTGACACCTCTCTAGAGCCAGGGTATGCCCTTCCCATATGTTGTTGTCCCAATTGATGTTTAGGCTCAATTCATGACCTCCAAAGGCATGACATTGCATGATGCCCAGAATCAAACCATACAGTTATGTAGCAGCTTGTCTTTGATAACCAGGGTAGTGAAGAATGGATCCACATTTAATTGGGATTTGACCAAATAAGTTCCTAAATACACCTCTGGTGGTTCCCTTAGCTCTTCCAATACTTGTGGCTATTCTAACTCTATAACAGTAAGGGGAATCTCAACCTTGTTTACATATTTTCCTTGTATGATCTCTTCCCCTTTGAATCCTAAATATTCAAAACCCATGTTCTTGTGCTCAGGGATCCTAAGACGCTCCATTGGGACAATTTTTGATTTGGATCAAAACGTGGGCTTGTCATATGGAGGCAATTTGGGAAAAGTAAGCACTAGGAGGATTGGAAATTCATTCATCAATCAGACAAGAAGGGATTCTTTTCTTTGGGATGGGGAATGAACACAAGTTTTTCTTTTTTCTTGAGACAAAAAATCTCTGCCAGATCATTTTTCTTTGGGTTTCTTTGGTAAGAATGAAATTTTGACTTGCTTTGTGCCCCCTTGGCAACTTTACTTTTGGTATTGTTCTCGCTTTTCTTGGCAACTACAACATTCCTTATAGCACCCTATCTTCTTCTGAAGGAACTCCTCCATTCATACTTTTTCAAATTAATGCCATCAAGTATTCAAAATCATTAGTCGGGAAATTCAAATCTTGTAAGTTTCTACTTCTAAAGTATGAGAGGTGGAGAAAAGGCACCTGGTGGATGAATTCCCCAAAAAGTTAAGCAGCATTTCTAAAACTTATTACCTCAGTTGAAAGTTGATTCCCTTGGTGAACTCCATCAATGCAAGGAATCATCATCATTATATCATCATATTCCTCTCTTCTTGCTTATCTTCTTCATAATGAGCATGATGCGTGGAAATTTTTTTCCACAATCACTCACCTTTGTTTCCTCCACCCAAACAACCTGGCAGCTAAAGGATCGGCACCATTCTATTTTCTCTACCTTGGGGATGCCTATTTTCCAAATCCAACGATCCTTTTCCTCTATCACACTTATTTGATGCTTTGGGTAAATTATATCTTGGCCTTGTTTCTTGTGTTTCATTTGAAAATTTTCTTACCTCCTTCTCATCTCCTCGGGCTAAGCTTGTCTGAGATCTCCTTGACAGCCCCTACCAAAGTCTTCACAACTTCTTCCAATCACCAACCTTGCTGTTTGGGTGGTTTTTCTAGGTACCAGCTTTACACTCCCCTCTTTGGAGCTTTCCAAATTTAATTGATGTTGTTTTCTATTTGTAGAGCCATGGTGAAGGCCGCCTCAATTTGTGGGGTTCTTGTCCTCTCAATAATATGCAGCCTTTTTTCTCAACATGCATCAGTATATTTGATCAAACATGAATAATCACATGCCCTTATCCTAACGGAAATCTCCTCAAAAGTTTTATTAAACCTTTTATTTGAAGTCATATACTCACTCATTGGGGTTTTCCTTGATTTTTTCAAACTCTGATAGCCGAAACCTAGGGGTTCCGTCCTAACACCATATTGTAACAAACGCAGTGTTCATTTCACCCAATAAACATCCCCCCCCAAAAAAAAAAAAAAAATAAAAAAGGTTATTTTGGTAATGCTTTGTACCATCCCTGGCATCCTTCCTCCTGTAAAGTGTGGACAAAAATTTGATGTATACTCCTCATGCTCATCTCAAAGGTCTCCATGATATTGAGAGAGCTTCAGATGCTGGTCACCAGTTAAACATTGTTTCTGGGTAACTTTCGCATTCGGTTCTATTAATCTTGAGGCACTGCATTTGGATATCCAACCATTCCCACAAAATTTATAGGTCCAAAGTATTTAAAAAATGGGGGTATGGGGGGGGTAATCCATTTCCTTTCAGTAGGTGACCTTGGAGGGGTTGAAAAATTGATGAGGGGGTAGAGGTCCTTGAACACATTAGTATAATTTCAAATGAAGAACCAAGCCCAAAGGCCTTATTTCTAGAAATCTCTGTCAACCTCAGAAAACATGGGTTAGAGTAAGGAAGTAAACCTTTTCAAAATTCAATAATCCCCTCTCACTGGAATTTCAATCCACAAAGAGGCTACCTAATTCAAGAGTCACTTGGAATGAGTCCTTCAATGATAGGCAAAAAATAATTTCATCAATGGAGATCCCTCTTCTTGTTTGATACCTCCACACCCTCCATGGCTTTTCTTCCTCTTCTGTTTTGCTTTTCCTAGCTCTGCTGGACACACCATGTCCTGGTAGGTCTCTATAAAAGAAACAATCTCCTTCCTTCCATTTTGCAAATATTAGTAACAATTTGACTTTGATAGAGTTTAAGATACAGGTTCCTTACCAAAACAAAATCAAATCAACAGGGAGTCGCCACTAAGGATTCTCAACCTTATGTTGTGTAATGCACTAATTGATCTGTTAAAATGCTTGTCAATGCTAAAAACTAGGAATGGACAAGAATTTTCAACTTTCTTTACTTTACCTAGATTTATCAAATGAAATCTATTGCCCACTATGTGTGAAAACTGAAAGAACTGCACCAATCACTTGAGGCAATACTGGTTTCACAACACGGTTTTCTTAGACTGTTTCTTTGAAATGGTTGACAAACAAATAGTCAAGGGCATATGAGAATACCGTTCAATGTTGGTTGAGGGTTTGTTGCCTTGTTATTATTTGAATCCCATATCTGATCATAAGAGCTTCCTTTTGCTAGGAGGAACGACCCCCTGAAATGCAAAGAAAGACCACAGAAGAATTAAAAATATGGGAATGAATACCTAGTGTATGGTAGATTGGGAAGTTTATACTTCCAGAGGCTATCAGTCCACTATTTTAACAATTTAATGTATAAACAAAGTAAATCCTATTGAATTTTAAATGATTTGGGTATCTCACTTAAACAATAAGAAAAGATCTGAACAACAAGCTAAGCTAGAATAATAATCCAAAGGTCAAATGATTGGTTTTTGGGTTCTAACAGGTTTGCCAAGGTCTCAGGTAATCACAGGTGATGACGGTGAATTAAATTATGTTGTGTAGGTCTCTATTCTGGCTATGTGGGCTAATACAGAGATTAATGTCCGGCCAGGGTAACCGCGGCAGTCAGGTGTGA
>JAHRHJ020002177.1:0-14014 GCA_019776745.2 Taxus chinensis
ATTGGAGAAAGTTCCAAAGCAGCTAAAGGAAGACAAGCTTCCAACAGCAAAGAGTCCACGCCACTAGATTTACAGGATTCTGCCATCAAGAGGAATAATAAAAGGTGTAAGAAAACAAGTAAAAGAGGTCATCAAATTCCACCTCCTTCCACTTACAAAAAAAATAACACTAAGGGGAAATTGAATCCTAAAACTTCTAAAACACTCTTTCAATTTGAACAATATACCTTTGGTAAACATAAATATGCTTTTCCTTGCACATTTTGTGAAGGTACTCAATCATTTTGCAACATATTTTTGGAAGAGGAAAACTATGTTAAAGAAGTTAATGCCTTCTATAAATGATAAGGCATGTGCTAAAGACGAATCTCACCCTGATGAGGAGAGAAATGGCAAAAAGGCTACCTCTCCTAAACAGAGGAAAATTTTGGGTAAGTTTCCAAAAAACAAGGACATACAATTTTGTACCCATTGTAATAGGAAAGGACATGATGTTAATAAATTTTAGAAAATTCATCCAATACAACAATGGAAAGTTGTTAGGAAACCAACAAAATTAAATCCAACTCATGCAGCTCGAATTTGTAATGAGGAAGTAAAATGCAATGTCCCCTTTTCATGCGCCAAAGTGTAATGTCCCCTTTTCTTGTGCCAAAGTGTAATGTCCCCTTTTCCTGTGCCAAAGGCCTAAGGGCCATGTCAAGTCCAAGTCGTGGTCATATCCTAGGAGTTGTGGACGTCGGGAGCTTTTGGGAAGGGGCCACGTGGGTCTAATGGTCTAATTTTGCATTGAGGGTCACTTTTGGACCATGGCGACTTAAAAGGGAGAAGTAACTTAAGCCACTTTATTTTATTGGCCCCTCCATATAAGGAAATGCATATAGGGTTGGTTAGGGCTCTTTTGTCTTGGGGAAGTATATAAGGAGTTGGTGGGAGAAAGGAAATGCACTTTTGATATACATTTTAGTGACCCATTCTCATACAGTTGTTGTTGATATTGCACTTCTAAAGCTTGTGGAGTCAAATCCCACAGGAACCCTAGCTTCGGTGGTGAGAGACTCATCCCTAGCTAGCAGGGCATTCTTTAGTAGTGAGAGATCTGCTCTAGTCTATCATTTTTGGAGCCACTTTTAGGGCCGTGTGACAGAGACATTAATAGAGATTTCAGAGGAAGGATCTCGAGGGTTTTGGGGGCATTTGAGGAAGATAATCAATGGGCTTTGAGACCAAATTCATGACAGCCATTTGGGGAGGGCATGGCAGCACGTTGAAGGCACCTCCATCATTTTTCGACCCCATTCCAAGCATGGTGACTTGTAGCCTGTACGTGGAGGGTTTTCCAGTTTTGGGGGCATTTGGGGAAGATAATCAGAGGGGCTCCATATCAGATTCACGACAGCTCTTTGGGCTGGGCGTGGAAGCACATTGAAGGTGCCTCCATCATTTTCTGACCCCATTCCAAGTGAGGTGACTTGTAGCCTCTATTTGGGGGTTTCTCCAGTCGGTTGTTTCCAGATCTGAAGGTACAACCTTTATTGGAGGGTTTTCCAGTCAGCCATTCCCAGATCTAAAGGTGGAAATACTATTTCCTATATCTGTCATTGTTATTTCCAAGACCCTTAATTTCTGCTCTGGTATTTAGAGAGTTATGAGCCTCTGTAGTTTTCCCGCTGTCTAGGGCACAAATGTGATTTTTTTCTGATCCAGCAGTTTAATCTCTGTAAAAGTCTAGAAATCATTTCCTATATGTCCTTTAGTCGAATAATATCAAGCTCTATTTAAATTTTCAAGTATTTCAGGTGGACATTTTGGCAAATATTAAGTTTCTTTAATTCGTTGCCCCAATTGTAAAAATCTGGTAAAATCAGTATTTTACTTTGTTGCATATTTTTTCAATATTTTTGTGCATTTTTAAGTGGTATTCCACAAGGGATATTTCATAAAACTACCTAAATAGGAAAATGTTGTTAAAAGGGTTGATAAAATTTTCCTTAGTTTTATGTTTGTATAACAGTGATTGTTTACAGCGTGCAAACTTTTTCAGAGCTATATTTTATGGATTCCTAATGTTTGATAAAAGGATTTGTTCCTATGTATATATTTAGCTTTGAAAAATAATTTGGAAGCGGTCATACAGAATATTTGAGTAACAGGTTCATCATACTCAAATTCATATTCTAACATTTTTGGTTGAAAAACCCATTTACTATTTTTAGCAACAATGTATGCAGATTCAGTAGGCATGTGAAAAAATGTATAATTTTGGAATGCATTTTTAAGTTCCTATTGTTAAATGTCATTGTGCAAGTCTGTGACACATGTTTGATATTGTAGGTAATATACAAAATTATTGTGTCTATATAGGGTAATTGCACATAAATGATTACCCTTATTTTTAAGGTGTTTATTTGTGACTACTCTATGTAGTAACAATTAGTGTGTACATTATTTGCATTAATGAACTGGTGTGCAGGAATTTCCTGGTGATCATTTGCAGCAGTTAAGCAGTTCACCGATATGGGTAAGCATACAGTTTGTTTCCTATCCTTTTACAGTTCAGTATGTATGGACAGAATTGGTAGATTCAGCTTGTGGATTTAGAATCTTGTTGACTATATCTATTTTTGGGCATTGATAGTCTACTTTATTATGGATAGTCAATATTTACAGTTATTAGAGTTTCAAATGGACATTGGGCACTAGCCTAATTGTGGACAGTTTAGATGTCTGGTATATTGATCTATTTTTATGGAATTGTAATTTTTGTAATCAGGGATCGGGTAAGTGCACCAGGATGGTGGACAATTAAGTGGACATAAAAACCTGAAATTTAGGTACTGCCGAGCGTGGTTTTATAAACCGCACTCACGGTTCTTTAAACCACACTCACTCGCACGGGACTGTTTTTATAGGCTCGGTGATTTCTGGAACCAAAAACTCATGGATCTGCGGTTTTCAAACCTTTGTGTTTTCTCGTAGGGTCCTCTGAGACAAAAAATAACAGACCCGCGACTCCTCATTTTCCCTCATTTTTCCTTTCCAACCGCGATTTCTCCTAGACCTTTGGCACTCACGCTTTGAATACCCCCTAAAAATTACTCTTCGGACTTGTGGATCGTGATAGTTTCAACCATGCCACCAAGACAAAGAGGTAAGCCCTCGATTTTGATCAATTTGTTTGCATTTTAGGTTATTTTTTGTGATTTTCATGGGTTTTTCAATTTTTTTTTATGTATACAATTTTTTTTGTTTTGTCAGTTACTCAGCAAACTCGTAATCCTGCAAACTATCAAAATATTCCTCAAAATCTTTCCAAACAATCCTCAAAACCCTCCAAACAATCCTCAAAACCCTCTAAACATCCCACAAAACCCTCCTCCAAACATAGATCCACTTTTGTGGCTCCTTATGTCCCCACGGAACCAACAGGAACACAAGCTGATATCGTTGGAAAAATCTTACAAAATAAAATTGTCATTGAGAACCTTATTTAGAATATAAGACAAAATCATGCCACAAATCCATCCCGCATGACTTTAGCTAACACATTAAAAGATTGATTGGCGAAGTTGACTTCGCAACCAACCAAATAGACAAATGAAATACCTTTAGAGGTGATTGTAGGTAGTGGTATGCAAATAAATTATCCCATGCGGCCGTAAAAGACATTTTTTTTGGAAAAGACCGCATTTGTGCATTATTTACTGACCCAAGAACCAATGCCCCCCATAGTTACTTGCAAACGGTTCCCAATCCATTGGTGCCACGATGAACGAATCAAGAACAATTTTTGGGACCGATGGTGGATGGTTTTTGATTATCCACCATGCAACAACAATGAGGTTCCCCTCTATTTTTTTGAAGAAATTATACTGCGAGTTCGTACTTAATGAGGTCCCAAATTATTTTGACTTTTCTAATTTTTATGGGTGAGGTGGTGGCTTTTTTGATTTTTTTGGGTGAGGTGGTGGCTCTACACAGAGTAGACCTGGTACACGTGTAGGTCAACCAAGGATCCCCCATGCCCCAAAACCCCCACTACCTTCAGTTATCCCTCCTACAGTGAAGGAGGTTGTGGAGATTGACACACTACATGCATTGAGGGAGCTCACTGACACTCTGACCAAGCATAGTGAGCAGATTGCATCTGGTGATGTTGGTGGAGGCACCAGTTCTAGCGCACCACACCACTGTGGATCATGTGGTGCCATATGCACTACGAACAAGACATCATTTGCTGGATCACATGATTTCTTTTCTCTAAATGAGATGATGGCGGATGTTTTTGGAACTGGTGCAAAGGATCTTGGTCTTTCACAGGTAAATGTCAAATATATTTAATATATATACATATATATATATACATATACATACATATTTAATTCATGTTTGAGATTTTAATATGTATATATGTATTTACATATTGTACATGTACATGTATGTACATACATGTATGTATAAACTATGTATTTTTTATTTTATTTATACAAATATGTACAAGAGCCAGTGAAGGAAACATCCATTGTACGTCATACATAGCAAGAGCCTAGCTACTACAACTACTGGTCTGGGCATGTTACAAACGTAAGTTTCAAGTTGTACTTAAATTTCAAATTTCATTTGATTGTGCACTTTTATTATTATAATGTTTCACCTATACATGTACATATTAATATATGTTTGTCTTTTATACGTGCAGGAGCCTGGTGGGTCATCATCTGCTCTGGGAACTGAGGCTATTAGCACGCCTCACGTGACTTTTACGCAGGTTAGTTTCTCTTTACACTTTGTTTCTAATTGTGGAAGTTCACGTGGATTATGCTTTGGCTCTATTATGTGGCAGTCATGTAGATTAATATTGATCTATAAATGTTTTTTGTATAGCTTATGACTGCCAGAGAGACTTCTCCATATATGTAGACTATGGAGGTTGTTGTAGATACTGCCATAGCATCTATAGATCCACTAACTTAGTTACAATTTTTTAAATTTGTTAAATTTATTTAGGAATTATTTCTTATTACTTAAATCTACAATATAAAATTTTGTACATGAAATATTTAATTTGAAATTTAATTATTTATATGTAACTTACCTCTCATGAGTCTATTGTTGTCCCTACCATGCGTCAATGACAAATTGATAGGGGTCATAACATTGCGGTAAGATTTCACATGTATTTTAACTAAATTCTAAGTTTTTAGATTTTGAATGTATTTTAAAAATATGGGTGTTAAAAACTTGTTGTTTATGAATGTGCAGGTTAGGTTGCAGGCCTGCTTAGAGACGCCTAGGGACCACACAGATGAAATCCATAGTGGCATCTCCCTCCACTACATCCCTCAAGTTGTGGACATGCTACTTCTAGTAGGGTGAAGAGAGGGAAGATGTTTCATGATTAGATTCATAGGACGTGTATGTACATAGATATATATATGGGTCAGCTGGTCCTAGTTCACGATTCTTCATAAGACATTATATATATAGCCTTATGCGACCACATGTGGTCCTATATGTATGACACACTTGGTTCGAGATGTACACATGTTATGAACTTATATTTTCAAGATGTACATATGTTATGAACTTATATTTTTCATGTGTCCAACACACTTAGTTTGATACATTATATATCCATGTGTTGGTTTTCATAATGATATTACTTCTATGTTTGATTTGAATTCATTGCACATGATATCCTTCTATGTATGTATATTCTATGTATATTCAATTCTATATGTATGTTTGATTTAAATTTTAAAAAACTATGGTGGAACATATATGAATATAACGTTACTATGGTGCACACATTGCATGGTACAATTATTAAGAAATTAAGGGAAGCATGTGTATTCCTCCATCAACATGGGCAACTTATCATTTTCCTATTAAGTCATGAAAAAATATTTGATACCTTGATTCTTGAAATAAAACGTCTTCCCTTGGGTCATTTGGTTTTTGAACTGTAAACATTTAATTTTATTTATCATAAGAATATTATTCATTTTACCATTGATGACTCTGGTGGTGTATGACCAATCCATCTTTATATCCCCACCAATATCGTGATAGAAACTTTGGCTCAACAATATACCATACGTAGCTAGCATGTCTTCCACAAGTATTTCCATCTTGATTTTCTTATCAGAGAAGTCTACAAATTCTGGCTTTGAGAATCTTTCACTTGGCCGAAAAGAGGTAATTATTTTGTTTTCATGTAGTAACAATGGCCAATAGCAAGGTTGAGAGTACTACCAATAGAGTTAAAAAAATTTATAAGCATGACATTGTCAGAGGCGCCAGAGTCAATAGTGTTAAGCTTGTCTCACTGCCATATTGTTTGCAAACGTGTCGAACAGTGTAGTTTGAGACAGTGTAAGGATGTCAAATGGTATATTTTGTAAACGGTGGGTCGTAGCACCGAACCGACTACGCAGAAACATCTGGGTGGCCAAGTGAATGCTAGAGGAGGTGTCATTTTCAGTGCGTGACAACGTCGTTGCTTCTGGGCTGCCTCATTCAAGTGGAAGTCCCTTAAGAGCCGCGAGACCAAAAAATCATTCAACTTTGACGAGTGACTATGCAGACTCTATCGCACCTAAGGATGTTTCATTTGATCCTACACCTCGGCATGAGGGACCCTCTATAATAGCATGTATCGGTTTTTTCCTTCTCCAAGTGATGCTCTCGCTGCCCTATTCGTTTGAAAACATGCGTCGAATAATGTAGTTTCAAATAGTGTAAGGATGTCAAATGGTATATTTTGTAAACAGTGGGTCATGGCACCAAACTGACTGCGTGCGGACACATCTCAGGTGGCTTGGTGAATACTAGAGGAGGAATCATTTCGGTGCATGACAATGTCGTTGCTTCCGGGCTACTTCGTTTAGGCAGAAGTCCCTTAAGAGTCCTGAGACCAAAAAATTGTTCAACTTCGACGGGTGACTACGTAAACTCCGTGGCACCTAAGAATGTCTCGTTTGATCCTACACCTTGGCGTAAGGACCCTCTACAATAGTCTGTCTCATTTTTTTCCTTCTCTAATCGGTGATCTCGCTGCCTTATTGTTTACAAATGTACCGAATAGTGTAGTTTGAGACAGTGTAAGGATGTCAAACGGTATATTTTGTAAACGGTGGGTCGTGGCACCGAACTGACTATGTAGACACATTCGGGTGGCTAGGTGAACACTAGAGGAGGTGTCATGTTTGTTGCGCGACAACATCGTTGCTTCCAGAGCTACCTCATTTCGGGCGTAGTCCCTTAAGAGCCCTGATACCAAAACAACGTTCAACTTCGACATGTGACTACGCGCACTCATGTAGCACCTAAGGAAGTTTTGTTTAACCATACACCTCAGCGTAGGGACCCTCTATAATAGTTTATCTCATTTTTTTCCTTCTCTAATCGGTGCTCTCGCTGTCCTATTGTTTGCAAATGCGCCGAATAATGTAGTTTGAGCCAGTGTAAGGCTGTCAAATGGTATATTTTGTAAACGGTGGGTCATGGCACTGAACCGACTACGTGGACATGTCTGGGTGGCTAGCTGAACACTAGAGGAGGCATCGTTTCAGTGCGCGACAACGTCGTTGCTTCCGAGCTACCTCGTTTCCGGGCGGAGCCCCTTAAGAGCCCTGAGACCAAAAAATCATTCAACTTTCGACAGGTGAAGATGTAGACTCCATGTAGCACCTAAGGACGTCTCGTTTGATCTTATGCCTCAGCGTAGGGACCCTCTATAATAGCCTGTCTCGGTTTTTTCCTTCTCTAATCGGTGCTCTCGTTACCTTATTGTTTGTAAACACGCCGAATAGTGTAGTTTGAGACAGTGTAAGGATGTCAAATGGTATATTTTGTAAACGATGGGTCGTAGCACCAAACTGAACTACGTAGACATGTCTAAGTGACCAAAGGTGAACACTAGAGGAGGCATCGTTTTGGTGCGCGACAACACCGTTTATTCCGGGCTACCTTGTTCAGGCGTAGTCCCTTAAGAGCCCTTGAGACCAAAAAATCTTTCAACTTCAACGGAGTAACTACGTGCACTCCGTGGCACCTAAGGATGTCTCATTCAATCCTACATCTCGGTGTAGGGACCCTCTATAATAGCCTATCTCAGTTTTTTCCTTCTCCAATCGGTGCTCTCAGCTGCCTCTATTGTTTGTAAATGTATGTCGAATAGTGTAGTTTGAGACAGTGTAAGGCTGTCAAATGCTATATTTTGTAAACGATGGGTCATGGCACTGAACCAAATGTGCAGACACATCTAGGTGGCTAGGTGAATGCTAGAGGAGGTGTCATTTCGGTGCGTGACAACATTGTTGCTTTCGGGATACCTTGTTCAGGGCGTAGTCCCTCAAGAGCCCGGAGACCAAAAAAGTGTTCAACTTCGACGGGTGACTACGCGCACTTTGTGGCACCTAAGGATGTCTTTTTTGATCCTACACCTTAGCATAGAGACCCTCTATAATAGCCTGTCTCAGTTTTTTCCTTCTCCAATTGGTGCTCTCGCTGCCCTATTGTTTGTAAATGCGCCGAATAGTGTAGTTTGAGACAATGTAAGAATGTCAAATAGTGTATTTTGTAAACAGTGGCTCATGGCACCTAAGCCGACTACACAGACACATCTAGGTGGCTAGGTGAATGCTAAAGGAGGTCATTCGTTTTCAGTGCATGACAACGTCGTTGCTTCCAGGCTACCTCGTTCAGGCATAGTCCCTTTAAGAGCCCTGAGACCAAAAAATCATTCAAACTTCGGACAGGTGACTACACAGACTCTGTGGCACCTAAGGATGTCTTTTTTGATCCTACACCTTGACGTAGGGACCCTCTACAATAGCTTGTCTCGGTTTTTTCCTTCTCCAATCGGTGCTCTCGATGCCCTATTGTTTGTAAAAGTGCGCCAAATAGTGTAGTTTGAGACAGTGTAAGGATGTCAAACAATGTATTTTGTAAACGGTGGATCATGGCACCAAAAAAAATGCATGGACATGTCTATGTGGCCAGGTGAACGCTAGATGAGGCGTAATTTTGGTGTGTGACAACATCGTTGCTTCCGGGCTACCTCGTTTGGGCATAGTCCCTTAAGAGCCTTGAGACCAAAAAATTATTCAACTTCGACATGTGACTACACGCACTCCGTGGCACCTAAGGATGTCTTGTTTCATCCTACACCTCGGTGCAGAGACCCTCTATAATAGCCTGTCTTAGTTTTTCATTCTCAAGAGGTACTCTCGTGCCCTATTGTTGCAAAGCTGTCGAATAGTGTAGTTTGAGACAGTGTAAGGCATGTCGGGTCAAATTGGTATATTTTGTAAACAGTTGTGTCGTGGCACCAAACCGACGTTGCAGACACATTCAGTGATACAGGTGAATGTTAGAGGAGGTGTCGTTTTGGATGCATGACAAGTCATGCTTCCGGCTACCTCGTTCGGGCGAAGTCCCTTAAGAGTCCTGAGACCGGAAAAAATTGTTAAAATTCGACGGTTGACTCGTAAAAATCCGGGCCCACCTAAGAATGTCTCGTTTGATCTTACACCTTGGCGTAAGGACCCTCTACAATAGTCTGTCTCATTTTTTTCCTTCTCTAATCGGTGATCTCGCTGCCTTATTGTTTGCAAATGTGTCGAATAGTGTAGTTTGAGACGGTGTAAGGATGTCAAATGGTATATTTTTTGTCAACGGTGGTCATGGCATCGAACTGATATGCCAGAAATCCGGGTGGCCAGGTGAACGCTTAGAGGAGGGTGTCATTTTGGTGTGCCGACAACATCGTTGCTTCCAGGCTACCTCGTTTGGGTGTAGTCCCTTAAGAGCCCTGAGACCAAAACAACATTCAACTTCGACGGGTGACTACACGCACTCATGGCACCTAAGGATGTCTTGTTTGACCCTACACCTCAGCATATGGACCCTCTAAAATAGTCTGTCTTGTTTTTTTCTTCTCTAATCGGTGCTCTCGTTGCCCTATTGTTTGCAAACGCACCGAATAATGTAGTTTGAACTAATGTAAGGCTGTCAAATGGTTATATTTTGTAAATGGTGGGTCATGGACACTAAAGATGACTATGTAGACAATTGTGGTGGCTAGCATTGAACATAGAGGAGGCATCATCTTTGGTGCCGCTTGATACTGTCGTTGACTCCGCAGGATAACTTGTTTGGTGGAGTCCCTTAAGAGCCCTGAGACCAAAAAAATTATTCAACTTTGACGGGTGACTACGTAGACTATGTAGTACCTAAGGACATCTCGTTTGATCCTATACCTTGGTGTAGGGACCCTCTACAATAGCCTTTGTCTCAGTTTTTTCCTTCTCCACGCGTGCTCTACTCCCCTATTGTTTGTAAACAAGCCTAGAATAGGTAGTTTGAGACAGTGTAAGGATGTCAAAGGATATTTGTAAACGAATGGTCGTAGACACCAAACCAACTATGCGGAAAATGTCCGGCGGGACAAGTGAACTCTAGAGGAGGCTTGTTTAGCTACATGACAACGTCGTGGCCCTTCCAGGCTACTAGCTTCAGATAAGTCCCTTAAGAGCCTTGAGACCAAAAAATCTTTCAACTTCGACGAGTGACTACGCGCACTTCGTAGCACCTAAGGATGTCTCATTCAATCCTACACCTCAGCGTAGGGACCCTCTATAATAGCTTATCTCAGTTTTTCCTTCTCCAATCGGTGCTCTCGTTGCCATATTGTTTGCAAACGCATTGAATAGTGTAGTTTGAGATAGTAGTAAGGCTTGGATTTGTCAAATGGTATTATTTGGTAAACGTGGGTCGTGGCACTAAACCGAATGTGTAGCCACATCTGGGTGGCTAGGTGAACGCTATAAGAGGTGTCGTTTTGGTGCGCGACAACGTTGTTGCTTCCAAGCTACCTCGTTCGGGCGTAGTCCCTAAAGAGCCCGGAGACCAAAAAAGTGTTCAACTTCAACGAGTGACTACGCGCACTCCATGGCACCTAAGGACATCTCATTCAATCCTACACCTTGGCATAGGGACCCTCTACAATAGCCTATATCAGTTTTTTCCTTCTCTAATTGGTGCTCTCACTGCCCTATTGTTTGCAAACGCGCGAATAGTGTAGTTGAGACAATATAAGGATGTCAATAGTATATTTGTAAAAACAGTGGTCATGGCCACCAACCAAATACGCCAGACACATTCAGGTGGCCATGTGAATTCTAGAGGAGGTTTCGTTTCGATGCGTAACAATGTGGTGACTTCCGGGCCTGGCTACTCGTTCGGCCAGGCGGGTCGCCTTAAGAGCCCTGAGGACCAAAAAATGTTCAAATTTGACAAGGGCTAACTTATTGTAGACTCTTATGGCCACCTAAGGACATCTTGTTTGATCATACACCCAGTGTCGGACCTTATAATAGCCTATCATCGATTTTCCTTCTCCAACGGTGCTCTCTTTAGCCCATTGTTTGCCAAAAGCGCCGAATTAGCTGTAGTTTGAGACAGTGCTAAGGTGTAAGGATGTCAAACGATGTTGATTTTTAAATGGGGGGTAGTGAATGCGCACCAAACGAATGCATAGACAGTCAGGTGGCTAGGGAACGCTAGATGAGGTGTAATTTGGGTGTGACAACATCGTTTGCTTCCGAGGCTACCTGTTTGGCATAGTCCTTAAGAGCCTTGAGACCAAAAAATATTCAACTTCGACCATGTGAATACACGCACTCCGTGGCACCTAAGGATGTATTGTTTATTCCTACACCTCGTGACCAGCGACCCTCTATAAAGCTGTCTTAGTTTTTCCTTCTCAATCGGTGCTCTCGCTACCCTATTGTGGCCCAACGCGCCTGGAAACTGTAGTTTAAGCTAGTGTAAGGCTGTCAAACAGTATATTTTGTAAACGGGCGGTCATGGAACAAAATTGACTACGTGAAAACATCCGTGTGGCTAGGTGAATGCTAGGTGAGGCATTTTTTTGGTGTGTGACAACGTCGTTGCTTCCGAGTACCAGCGGGCGAGTTCCCTTTAAGAGCCCCTAAAAACCAAAAAATTGTTAACTTCAACGGGTGACTAAGTTGCACTACTGTGGCACCTAAGGAATGTCTCATTTGATCCTACAACTCGGTATAGGCGACCTCTATAATAGCCTGTCTTAGTTTTTTCCTCTCCAAATGGTACTCTAGCTCCCTATTGTTTGCAAACGCACCTAACAGTGGTAGTTTGAAGAGAGACAGTGTACGGTTGTCAAACAGATATTGGTAAATGGAGGGGTCGTGGCACCGAATGACTGTGCCACCAACATCGCGGATGCCGTCTTGCTAAACATTAGGGATGGCGTCATTTCAGTTCTACTAAGCTCCAGGTCTTTTTGGGCTACATACTTGGAGCCAAGAACCCCTCACAAGTACAAAACATTGATAATTGCTTCTCTTTCTCTTAAAAACAAATGAAAGCTTCTATTTCTTAGACCCTTCGAGAAATTTATAATTCTCTACTAAAAAATGCCAACCACGTGAAGTGGAAGCTTTTCTGGCCACACTAACTGCAATAAAGTGTTACTCAAGAAATTTAAGTTTCAATCAAAACCTACTCGTATATACAAATACACAAATTAATAAATATATGACTTAAATTTATCTAACTAACAAAGTTTATATATACCAAAGAAATTATATATACCAGCCATCGAGCATTGTAAATTCATTTCAATGAACCATAGAGATCGGATCTAATCTGAATAGAGGACATGATTGCTCATGATTCTGACTCTCGAAACTTCAAAGGAATTTCGTTATTAGGCCTTCATCGATATCTATACAGCTGAATATTTGTCACTAGAAATAGATGCTGAATATAAGAGTATTTTATGGGTGTCGCAAAGTCTTCAAACAACCAAATAGAGGAGTGTTGTAATGGATACGTCGAAGCCAGAGTTCCAGTAACACTACCACTGACCCTATAGGAGCGTAACTCAATATCTTCGCCATCTATAACAAAGAAGTCAACTTTTTTCTTTCATCAATTCAACGACATTAAGAAATGGTATGTTCCTTCTCATTGTCTTCTGTGAAAATGCTAACACAATGTCCTACAAAAAAGGTTTTTAAACTCAATTTAAATTATACATATTAAATTCAATGGACATTAATCAATACAAAAAACTGAAAAACATAAAACATTGTCTCCCACAAAATCAAAATTTCGTCAAAATCCTTGGAGGTTTTGCCAAACTTCATCGACAGAAATAAAGTCGTAATGCTTGTGGAGGTGATAACTAGGAAGTGGGAGTTAGACAAATCATCCATCCAACAGTTATTGTTTGAAGCACACTCAAGCAGGATAAATTCAATACAAAACATACAAACATTATCAAATTTCTGTACATGTGGCCCAGGACGTAGCATCTGAGACTACAAAATGATGGCATATCATTGGACCCCAGTGAGTAGTGTCATTACAACTCGGAGTAGTTAGCCAATTTGTTTGTTCCTCTATCAACCAAAAAATATTTGGGGAACCGTAGGAATTAGAAATTTGTGGAACTCGAGCCATGTTTGTAAATACACCATTCCACTATGCTCTTTCATCTTTCAATTTAGAACCATCTTTGTACCTTAAACTATCTCTTGCAAGGAGCTCTTTTCCCACATGCCCCATTAGACCATAGATCTTACTTTCCAGGTCAAAGCCTCAGTGAAACTTCAACATGTTACACAACCACTGACGTGCATCTGCTAATTCCAATAAACATTCGTGCATTCTTAAAAATGAAACGTATAATTTATCTGACAATATCTAAGGTTTTTTTTAAAGTGGAGGTGTCCCTATCAGACAAGTTTCCATATAAATAACCTAGAAACCCTTTGCACAATTCAGTAGAATGAGTACGATCATCACTGACTGATATAAAAGTGGTACTCTCTTAAAAAAATTGCTTCTTCTATGTACTGTCAGGAGAATGTATAAATCTATATCACAAAAATGGCAACTTGTACTGAGTTTTGTAATATTGTGAAGAAACTCCATTTGTGGTTGTACTGTGTAATCCTAT
>JAHRHJ020002178.1:0-14011 GCA_019776745.2 Taxus chinensis
ATTAGTATACTACATTGTTTCCAAGGCTATTTCTGGGTTCATGGGTTCAAAGAGTTATGATCTTGGGTAAGAAGTTAAGCTAAGGAAGGTGACTCAGTTTAAGAAGAGACCTTCAAGGATTGAAACCTAACTTAGCATGAATATTAAAGAAGAAATTAACAAGATGTTGAAATCGTAGTATTAGCCCCTTAGAGAACAAGATGGGTTAACCTCGTATTGGTTAAGAATATTGAGGATTAGGCTTTGTGTGGATTACAGGAGGATGTTTGCATGTTGATTGACCTTTTCCTTCTTTCATTGAGGAATTTAGAAGCATCACAGAGAGCGTGAATTTATCTTTTACAGATGGATTCTACTGGGATATCAGTGTTGAAATTGTTAAGAAATCATGGAAAAAAAAACATTCACAATTGAATGGGTTAGCTTTGCATATTTAGTGATGCCCTTTGGTCTTAAGAACACACCTGCTATATTTTTCCACATATTCGTTCAAGAATTCTAGGATTTATATCATAATTAT
Organism: Taxus chinensis; assembly: GCA_019776745.2. Classification (NCBI taxonomy): domain Eukaryota; kingdom Viridiplantae; phylum Streptophyta; class Pinopsida; order Cupressales; family Taxaceae; genus Taxus; species Taxus chinensis. The sequence goes on from JAHRHJ020002178.1 coordinate 521, forward strand.
TGCAGGTTTCTTAGTGGACTGGATGTTATTGGATTGTCAGTCATTGTGAAACTCGCTTTAATGTTTTTAATTGTAGTGTTGCATCTCTTTAAAATCAAGGAAGTGTGTATTTCTACCACCCTTATGAACTCTGTGAGGGATTATACATATATAGGAGGTTTGTAGTAGATAGTCAAGGTATGCAGTTTCGTGCTTTGAGGAGCCTCAGTTAGAGTGAGGTGGTGGATTTTGGGAAAGGGTTTACAAATTTTAGGATATTCTTTAATTACTGGCACCCTATGGGGAGTAATAAAGACAGGACATTCTTCGGAGAGTCCTAGAAAGGCGATTTGAAGTGTTTGAAGGAGTGGTTCTACGAACCTATTTTACACTTTCATCATGGAACCAACTCTACGTACGCCACAACGGATCTAGCAAATGACCTTGATGCATTATATAGCTTAGCTGAGCGAAGTATTAGTCGTCCTATCTATTTTATAGTGAAAATTGACTCTTGCAGAGCATAATTATACAACTATAGAGTGCAAGACCTTGTCAATGATCTACACATTGCATAATTTTAGATAGTACTTGCTAGCAACACCTTTTGTGTTTTATACAGATCACATGGAATTGAAATACTTGGTAAATAAACCCATTTTATAGGGGTGCATATGCCAATGGGTGTTATTATTTAGGAGTTTGACTTTATAGTCATGGTAAAACTAGGTAAAATTAATTATGTCCCAGACCACTTATCAAGAATTCAATCAAGAGAGGACACGTAAACAATTGAAGATATAATGCATGTTATCTCCGTTTTGAGTTTACGACCAAACAATTAGATAACCCATACGAAATTTTTGAAGTTGATTTTGCATTATGGCCTCTTTTAGCGCATTTCGGGTTTTCGGGTTTTACCAACGGTTCAACATAAGTTTTAACATGCTTTATGTCTTATGTCTTCCGAAACCCGAAACCCGCTTCCTATTGTGAAAATCAAGTTTTCGGACCTCCGGTGCAATCGGAAATGCCTTACCTAAAACATGTTTTACGCCTCATGCTTTCCGATACCCGATGTCCGGTTTAGTCCTTTGTATCGGGTTTTCGGAGCTATGTAACATCTAAACACTTCATGTTTTATGTCTCATGCTTTCCGATACCTGAAAACCCAAATTGCACTAAGTCCCTTCGTATTGGGTTTTCGGACCTCTCAAACATGCTGACATGGCATTCATGCCGAGTTGTCAGTGAATTGGCATGTGCCGAGCCCAAGTGTATTAATTGCAAATTTTCTTATAAATACGTGGATTTCCATGTCATTGTTCACCGGACTTATTTTTAATTCGTGGATTTTTCACGCATGCTCTTCCGATTTCGAAAACCCGACAGCTCGCCTTGCCTGATTGAATCACCTGTTTTCGATTTTCCATTTCTCTGATTGAAGGTATTTATTTCTCCCTTCTTTGTTCTTGGTTTTTATGGATCGATTGCATGCAGTTTCTTCTTAATTTCTCGCCGGGGTTTTGAGGGTTTTCCTTCCTTCTTCTTTCTGGAGTTATTTTGAAAAGGGTTTTAGGTTCTAAGGTTTATCTCTTCTGAGACTAACCACTTGGTGCTATTTCTTCCAAGTTTTATTATATGCATGGAAAATGAATGAAAAAAAAGGAGATTGCATGTTTTGGAATTCAATGAAAAACACTTTTTTTCTCTTCTCAGGTTTTGAAGAATTGTTTTGCAGAGTCGAAGACCTGAAGTGTATCAAAAGTTTGAGGCATCGAGGTTTCTCAAAGTTCCGATCTCCACAGTGAGTTCCGGGTTTCCCAGAGTTCCCGTCATCAATGGAAGCGTCAGGTTTTCCCTAAGAGTTCCGACAGTATCAGACGTGTCGGGCTTTCTCCAAAAGTTCCTGGCATTACCAAGTGTGTCAGGTTTTTTCAGAAGTTCCGAAATTTTCAACACATCAGACTTTTAGGATATTCTGACATCCTCCTCAGCGTGTCGGACTCTTTTGTTCTTCCGGCATATTCAGCAGATCGGAATTCTGACGTGTGGACAACATTTCCTGAGCTTCGAACTTTTCTCTCGTTCAACGTTCTTCATGTCGAATCTCTGGTCCATCTCAGGAAAAGGCCGAGAAGTCTGGCAGAATGAAATACAAGTTCAAGAAGCCGGAATCTCCATCATACATTGATTGCAACTATGATATAAGAGACACCAAACTCGGGAATATAGACATGGAAGATTTTTGGAGTAGGGTGAGGAGTTCCTCTCAAAACTCCATGGATTAAAGCTATAGCTGATAGTGGTTTACCTCTAGCGGTGGGTCTTCCCACGTCTACTCAGTGTCTAGAATTTAATTTGGCTTGTGCATCTAGTTATGACTCGGCGTCTCGTTCTGTGAGAGGTCAATCAGGTGAAGTAGTGGTCAAATTAGATGGAGGTTATTTTGATGATCTCCTCAAATTGCCTAATTTTGACGAGTATGGAGAGTTGGGACATGAATTCAGCTTAGAAATCTTGGGACACACGATCAAGAGGATTGTATCAAGCATGTGCACAATAAGTTCTTGATCAAGGCCAAACCAGCTGTGTCCAGATTTTCCAAGGACTATCCCCAGGAGTGAATTCATCCAAGAAATCAATGACATCATCACCTCTACTGAGTCGGGTCTTTGGTTTTCCCCGAATCTAATGTATTTCAAGGATGGAAGTATCAATTTATAATCATCATCAAGAAGAATCAACAGGGGATCGATTGGGGTACTCTCATCAACAATGAGATTGATTTCCCAAATGACAACGGTTTTGTCAACTGGGAAATTTTATATGTCATCATATGTCACATATGCAGCAGCCGGGATGAGGAACTATCCCCAGGCTGGATACTAAGGGAAGCAGAACGGTGAATCAGGTTTATCAATACTTCCCTCAATTGACAAAGAAGGGGTCCAAAGACCATTTCAGGAGGGTGAATGATGCATTCTTCTACGAAAATATCTGCAGGGATAAACCCTGAGCTGAAGAAGACAAGAGTCTCAGATGAGGCTTGGGCAGAAGTTTCTAAATGGGGATGTATCTTCGTACAATTCAAGAAGTTTACATATCTTCGGGTGGTCATGTTACTCGGGAGATCCTTTTCGCCTACCCCGATATCCATGGGATAGACTGATATTAATGGAGTTGGTTAGGTAGCTGTTGGATTTCCATAAATTTCCAACAAAGCAAACATAAGGCTGATATATCCTTCCCCGATTTCTATTTGGAGATACACTTGCTCAATGGTAGTGAAGGGCCAAAAATGTTGTCCATGAACTTCAGGACAAATTGAAGAAGCATATGAATCCTCAAGACGGTTTTGACATCCAAGGAGTGCTCAGAGCATATGGAACCCAACATTTGCACAGGCCAAACGTAGAGGATATTTGGGAGGATCTGTGTAATGAGGGTGCTATTCGTAGAAAGGATAATAGCAGATTAACTATTGCTGAGATTCAAACACTAGAGCTTGCTGATTTACCAGAGGGTACAGGTGACAATGAAAGTGTTTTGGATCTTTCCTATGATGGACTGAAGGAGGATCAATATGTTTTCCCACCTATTGATTGGTCAGCCAACGAAAAAGCTTCTATTACAGATAGGTCGGCTCTAATTCTTGCTCGCACCAAAGCATGGCTCTCCTCTTGGGGAATGAATTTTAAATATGATAAGTTTTAAAAGTTGGTTGTTTTAGAGGCGGGGCCCTCCAAAAAGGAAAAGGACAGAAAGTCTTCTAAGGCCGCCTATAAAGATCAAGATTGTCAAAAAGAGGAAAGAAAGAGAAATCTCTTCAATTGTTTCTCCTGTAGAAATGGTGAATGTGCCAGAATCACCAACACCACCAGAAATAGGAGAAATTAATTTGGAAGAAGGAGGAAGCCAGCTTCTATCTTCACCGTTTGCTGATTTCTCAACTGAAGGGACCTTATCTCTTGCATCCAAAGCTTTGGAGTCTGAATCTGCACCTCCTCCCTCACAAGCCACTCCTACCTCCTCATTCTCCATCCACTTCTGCAACCTATGGCCAGTATTTTCTATGGGCTTTCACACCTCTCTGCTGGAACCCAAGTGATCATCAACACGCCCCCCTCCTGTGCCTCTTTTTATTGGATCTACTACCACATTAGTAACTATTCCTCCTCCAATAGTAGAATATTCTCCTCTTGAGAGTAGAATACCAGTTTCTACAACATGTGTAACTTCCTCTGATACGCCGCAATGGCTACTCGAGAAAACTCCAAGGAAGAGGAAGGTGATTGTACCCATACCAGCTTTTGATTTCAGCTCACTCAAGGCTCCTACTGCAAAGTTGGCCAAGAATCCCAAAACAGTTTCAAGGGTTTTGGTGAACGATTCAGGAGATAAGTTCGCAGAGATTGCCACTCCCTCGGCTGACAAAACTAGAGAGGATATAACAGCCACTGATTATTAGGTAACCAAGGTGGCTCTAGAGAAAGTGACAGCAGAAGGGGTGCAACAAGATGCACAGGATTCCATAAACGTGTTGTGCGAAAAGTTGAAACAAACAAAGGACAGTAGAGATGAACTTAAGGAGAAAGTGGAGCAGTTGACAGAGGTTTTTCTTAAATTCTCAAAACCCCTTGAATCCATACCACCTTCTTATGTTCCTGTCGGATTCGATTTCTCATCGGTACCTACAATTGAGAAGATTGCTAAACAAGGAAGGGTGGTCGACTGAATGGGTCCAAAGGTTGCTCCAACAGGGGAAGGAAGTGATACAAGGCGTTGTGAAAGTTCATCAATCTGTGGGGGACATTCAGAAAGATGGAGAAAAGTTGGATGAAGAGATTTCTCAAGAAATTGGACATCTTGATTTGACTTATGAAGCTCTCCAAGTGTTAAAGCAAATACCAAACACATCTCTTGGTCGAAGAAGGTATTCTCCCTCATACGGATAAGAATTTCCAGTTGACCAAGGCCATCAGATTCAGGGTGAAGATTCTCAACGAATCCTGCGCTAAGTTGAGAGAATCAAGGGATAAACTGATTGATGGGAAAAGTGATTTGGAAGAAGAGTTGCTGAAGATTTGTTCAAAGGTGTCAGTAGGAAATTCAGGTATACTATCAGCGGATGATCTCTTCAAACAATTCCAAGAGTCTGTTCAGCATGAATCAATGCTCGGATTTGACCTTGAAAAGATGGATCAGTTGGTAAAGATTGATCATTCTTTGGAGGCCTTAAGAAAGCTCAACAAAGGATTGAAAAAGCTTCCCGGCACTGCCTGCGATGATCATGAAACCTGCACGAAATTTGGAATGATCATTCCAATGCGCCTGATGAGAACGAGATGCAAGGCATAATTCGGAAGTTCCAGGAATTTCAGAGCAAACAGTCTCAGCTGGAGGAAGAAAAAGAGGAAGGAGCAAAAGGATGATGATTCAGATTAAGTCCCAGACATTTCATGTCATTTCAATCTTGAAATTGACATGTCTTTTTCATTTCTGTTTCGTCACATTTTTGAATCATGTTTTGAGTTGATCTCTTACGTGAGAATCATGCAAAACAGAACTCTTGCATAAAGCACTAATTTTTAGGATCTCCCCTTTTTTATCTCTACTTCTTTTGTTATAAATAAGGGATGCTTATTCATTCCAAAGGGTCGAGATATTTTTTTGGAATATTTAGGGGCTATTGGAAAGAAGAAAAACTTTGTGTTTTCATTAAATCATTTTGAAGAATAGGAATCGATATTGTTTTACAGACTTTGTGTTGTGGAATATATCTTACTTAAGATAGTGTTCTTATGTTCATGATCTTAAGCTATTCTTTGCATAGCATCTTAGTGTTTCTGATTATTTCGGGCATTATATTTGTTGATCTAAAACGTCGTATGATTATTTCGTGCTCTGTGTTTACTCGAAAGAAAATACGTTTCTCTCATTTCCTTCCTATTGTGCTTCTTTCATTGTAACAGTTTCTAACCCAGTTCATTTACGAAAGAAATACCCTTGAATCTGTGAATGTGGATTTCGGATTTCATTCCAACCCCCAATGGTTAGATTAGTGTGAATACTGTATATATTGTTTACCGTGTTTTAGATTAGCAATAAACAGGCAGCCTCACCTGGTCTTTGAGGAGGGATTTAATCCCATATACTGTGGTTTGAACCTCATATTTGGTTTGAAAAAATATCCACAAAAACAGTTTTTGGCGACTCTGCTGGGGAATACGGATCTATAGTATAAAGCTTATCCTCTCGGTGTCTGGCGACTCCATATTTGCCTTATTTTTCAACAATATTTCCTTTCAGTTCAAGCTGGCCAGGAAGATATTCACTCGGTCCCGCCGAGCTCAAGGTGAATGATCCACTCTTTGAGTTACTGCAACAGCACAATTTCAGTCTTTCTCCCAACAACATTGTCTCTAATCGAACCCGAAGTTCTCACCTGTTGCGAGAAACCGGATCCCTGTGGAAGGGGAAGCATTTGTAACTGGTCGTGCCCTAATATTGTCTGATACTCGGATCCCTGTACGCACTCTTTTAAGAAGGATGGCGGTTCAACCTGTACCTTGGGGGCGCAGTTATTGGTCCTCTTTCTTTGACTCCTCTCCATTGAATTAGTTACCACGTGGATCGGTAAAACATTCCTAATTCAATGGAGGGAAGCAGCATCCTGACGAGCACAATAGCATCTGCTTTGGGTCAAATGCGGCATTCCTCGGAGTAGCCCAGGAGATGTCTCCATCTACCTTCGTTTAATACGTGCAGGGTGCAGCAGCTGAATTGTTTTAAAATCACCTCCCGAATCAATGCAATCCCAAAACTGGTCTTACCATGGCGGAACTAAGTTCGAAAGCACGTTTCATTCAAACCAGCAGAAGATTCCCATGCTTTGTTGCTCAACTCACACATATGAAGAAGAATCGCATGAACCTTGCGGGAATTCTTGGCAATGTTTCAACAAGCTGATCCGGAAGATTCCAGAACTAGCTGTACCTACTCTGGAAACCAAAAATGCTTCTTCATGCAATGCTCACCCTCCTGATATAACTTTTTATTTAAGGTCTGTTTTATCCCAGATTGGCTCCTCTATCAGTCACAATCTACTGAAATAGAGATGATATCATCTGGCCAAAGGATCAGAAAGACATACCCAAACGTCAAAAATCAAGGTTCTTTCTCAAGGTAACACCGGATCCTATGTTTCAAAAAATGCTAATGATTTGATGTGCTTTAAAGAGAATATGTCCCAGCAGTGACTGTTCCGATCGAATAGGTACCTAGGCGGAATTTCAATATAAAAATTGTGCACTTGCCAGAGATAGGCACACGTTTAACCTCCTGCTCAACCGAGACTAGCAAATTGAAGCTCCTCCCGTTAATGCAAGGTCAGTGGAAATAATTTGATTCAGAAGGATGACCATAAGAACAGAATCCCATGAGGATTTTGAAGCTTCCAGGGTAATGCGGAGAGGCTTATGATGAATCAGCTGGCCACTCCAACATTGGGTATTTGAATACGATGAAGATGAATGTGTGCCAGATGGTCAATCATTTGTTGTCTTCGCTCGCTCCAATCTCAGAATCCCAGAAAGCCTCTTGAAACACTAAGGAGAAGAATAAGGATCTCCCATATCCATAGTTAAGAGGGTACCCTATTTCAGCGCAAAAACTGAAAGAGAGGTTACCAAAAAAGGCAGCTGCTCCTTATTCTCCTTCTCCTAAGATCAGTGCCCTCGCGCAAAGCTCATGTAAATAGAACTGAGCCTACATCATTCCTTCTTATACTACTTTTGACATTGTTGATCATGCAAAGAGAACCAAAATTCAAATGTCGAAGCGCAGAATACCTTCAGTCGAATCCTGAACAGTTTGAAAAGTTGGCCAAGTTCATCAGAAGTAAAGCGGCTATGTTCCGTCACCTTCCAAAGGTCTCCTTCCAAATCCTGTTCAACTTCCACCAACAGAATAATCTGACCTCTGCTTCTTCTTCAGGGAAAGATTGAACCTTTTTTATTTATCTCTACTTATAAATGGGTTGTAAACTCAGCAATTGCATCATCGACTCAGGGGCCTCTGATAATGTTATGCCCGCAAAAGTGGCCCATGCCCTTGGCCTTACTTTGACTAATTCATATGGACGGTGCTATTCCATGGAAACTAAACAAGTCCCTTTAATAGGTCAAATCAAAGATGCACAGTTTGCATTTGGTTGCCTTCCCTGGAGAGAGAGAGTGAAAATGACTATTCTGGTTGCCGCCATTCCTGTAGTCTATGGGTATCCTCTTGGGTAGAGGATTTTGTAAAGACGTTTGAGGAGAGAGAGATTGATATGGATTGGACCAAAGCTAAGATCCCGGTCAATGGGGTGCATCAGGTTCTTCATCCTGAGCCACAGGCAAAGTATTTGGTGACCAAATCAATGATCCCAAAAGCTCAGATCCTTTTCGAAGATGCTAGCTTTGGGAATTATTTCATGACTTCAGAGATACCCATTGTAGATGTGGAAGAAGAAGATCCCAATGCTATTTGGACACTCGAATTTGATGGTCGCTGCTCAGCCTCTGGATCAGGGGCTGGTGTTGTCCTTATATCTCCTAGCTCCGAGATTTTCCCATCAGCTTACAGATTGCAATTTGGATAATACTAATAACACGGCCAAATATGAAGCTTGTTATTAGGATTAGAATTGGCCAACAGAGGGAATCCGAAATCTCAAGGTTCAGGGAGATGCGGATCTGATTTTCAATCAAGGTCAGGGGTATATATCAGGTGAAAAATGATCGGTTGAACATTACCGGAATAAAGTTTTGGATAGTATAGAATGCTTTGATGGCATTTTCTATAAGGCAGGTTTGAGAGATTATAAGGACAGGCTGATTCTTGGCCGTATCTGCATCGCCTTCTCTTCCTCATCCTCAGTTCAAGCAAGATACATACTCTATTGAGATTTTATATCATCCCAGTATCCCAGATAATGCAACTCATTGGAAAGTGTTCAATGATGATCAACAGGTGTTGGATTTTCTAGAAAAGGCTGACAATTTTTGTGAGTTATATTTTGAAGGTTTCGAATCAGCCTTCCTTGAACTATTTCAGATCCATATCAGAGTTGATGGTGAATATATCCAGCTGAAAGGAAAACAAGATACCCCCAAAGGTTTGGGTTCTTTTGGAGGGCTTGTTTGATAAGCATGATCGCTTTATTCCAAAACAAAAGGCAATCGAAGAGCTTCTCCTTCTGAAGTAGATCAAATAAATCTAGGTTCGTCTTATCACCTCGACGGTATGTTTGGGAAATGTTGTTCTCTCCGAAGAGAGGTTAGATTCACTTCACTTTTGAAGAAATGACAGATCGATGTGATGGCCTGGTCTTTGCCGCTTTAAATCCTTCAAGCCCAAAGATGTACCGCACGTAGCCCTTGAAACTGATTTTGAAGCCGTACAACAAAAGCAGACATTAAATCCCAAGATCCAATAACTATCCTGGCAAGAAATTCAGAAGATTTTAGATGCCGAATTATTTCCCATCCATCACTTCCCACTGGATTGCAAACGTTGTTCCTGTCAAGAAGAAGAATGGTGAGATCTTGATTTGTGTTGACTTCCGGAACTCTTGAATCAGTCCTCGCCTGAAGGGTAACTTCCCTTGTCCTAGCATGACTAAGGTATGACAAATTGTACGGATCAGAAATGCGATCCCGATGCTCGACGATTCTCAGGGATGTCAAGTCGAGGTACACAGAGATCAACCCCAGACGGGCCTTCACGACCCTGGTAAACCTTTGCTTACAGAAGGATGGCTTTTCGGCTTGATCAACGCCCCCACGCCGGAGCCACTTTTCAGAGAGCTATGGACTGCATTCGAGAGCGGATGGGCAAGGTCGAGAGTTTGTATGTGGATGGACTTGACCGTTTTTTTCTAAAAAACGAGTGATCATTATGATTCATTTAATAACAAGTACTTTTGAATGTAGGCGTCCTGGGATTTCATTGAATCCCAAAATTTCCATGTTCGGTGACGAAGGAAACGGCTGGGCCATATTGTGACTAAAGAAGGAACCAAAATTGACCCGGAGAGGTAAAGGCCATTCAGAGTCTGACCCTACCCACAAGTAAACAAGGATTCCATTCGTGCGTCGAAAGGTCATTTCTTGAGAGATTTTGTACCTGATTTCCCACCACTGACAAACACCAAGGATTCCTTGGAATGATGACAGGAAAAGTTCCATTCAGATGGAGTGCAGAAGGGAAGCTTTCAGTTGAAGAAATCAAAGGGCAGGTGTTCGGCTCACTATCTTGTATGTCAACTTCAAGAAATATTTCATCATGTAGACTATTCCTCTACTCACACAGTGTCCATACCCTCCTGATGCAGGAAAATGGGGAAGCAGCGAGCTCCTAGCGCATTCATAGCTGTCCCGTTGAGGGCATGAGTGAAATGTCCGCAAGATTGAAAAACATGCTTATCGTGGTGCGCAACGTTTAGCATTTCAGTATTATGTGCTGATCCCATACTCGCGTTCTCGTTCCTGATACTGCTGTTAAATCCAGTCTGACTCAACAATAGCTTGGAAGATCAACCGAGGTGTGCCCGTGGATAGATAAATTTAGGAGTACGCTTTGTGGTACATCAGGCCGACCCAGGGGGTAGAGAAGGGCATGGCCATTTAATTCAGAATCAGCCGAAGGCAGATAATGAAAAAGACTCAAATACTATTCCGGCCTGCCTATGTGCTTTTTGTGATAAACCGATTAATTTTACACTGACGATGCTTTCTTCACTAACTGAGGGAAGGGCCCCCCGCATAAAAATCAAAGAGAAAGGAACCGGTTAAGTTGAATCGGCAAAATACCTTTGTGGAATATCCATCTACAAAAAGGTGTTGCTGGTTTTTCTTGCTTGTGTTGATAACCCACACCAGGAAAAGTGAGGGGAGGTCCGGGTCAGAGCGAGCGCGGAGACAGGGGGTTGCAGCCGCGGGGACAGCGGAGAAAGCGTACGGGCCAGGGGACTATGCGGCCTACTCTCTCCGGGATTCAGTATATGGGTGTTCCAATGTGAGGCTGGTCAACATTGGCGGGGCGCTTCCCAAGTTAAGCACGCTGTCCTCTGAAGCCTATGTGATTGAAGAAATTTCGCCAATGGGGATTGGTTTCATTAGACATTGAATCCTGCTTCATTGCTGGACATCAGTTAAGTGCGACTGCTACAAAACGACGCTACAAGGGTAAGAAAGCGCAACCAACAAGCACACAATTCGAACTGTTGTGCAATTCCTTAAGGAATATAATGGTCAACGTGGTGTACCCTCATACGATTTTGTAGCGGAGATGGCGCTAATTTCGCATCACATGAGGACGAAGTTGTCTATGGATGCGGGCAGCACTCTGGCTCACTCATCTGATTATTATCCCAGGGTAATGGGCAAGATGAATCAACAACAAGAATCTAGTTACCATAACAGAAACTAGTGGATGAAAATCAAAGGACATGGCACAAAGCATTGTATTGAATGCGTTGTGGGCTGATCGGATCACTCCAAAGCGAAGCCATTGGGATGTATCCTTTCAATTGCTTACGGGGATTGATGCTGAAATTCTATCTCAGTAGAATTGCAGACCTTGCAGTTGGCAAAAAGCGGTTGAAGATGCGGCCCTTTTAGAATTCTATCGAGAGAGGGTATGTACCTAGCCGGCTAGAGGAGGAACGAATAAGGTGATTGATCCCATCACAGATCATCAGAGGGGGGGGGGGGTGCAGAGTGAAGAACTTTTTGGAAAAAAATCAAAGCAGCGTAACTTTCAGATTGGAGGGAGTTTGGTGTTTGCTTTGGGAATAAGAGAAGAGAACAAAAAGGAATGCATGGGAGTTTTGATTCTTTGTGGAAAGGAACCTTTTCAACATCCATCAGATGAATGGGTGAACCTCGTTTCCTACTATCATATCTGGATGGAGGTCACCCCGTTGCCTTTCAGGTACACATCTTAAGTTGTTCCACCATTAATGCAAGATGCTCTCTTGCAATTGTTACATATTGTATTTTTTGTGTGGGTTTACTTTTGGTTTACTTTCTTTCTTGTTTTTTTGTTTTTTTGGTTTTCTTATTGACCCCGTAAGCCTAATGGATATAGTGCTCTGTCTGTAAGGACCAGAGATTTGAGTTCTCTTCCTTTGGTATTACAAGAAAAGAAAGTCCCCCAGCTAGAGCCACGATGTTCATCTCCGTTTTTGAGTTTTTACGCCTACACGATTAGAATAACCTACGAATTTTGGAAGTTGATTGTATGGCCTTTTTAAGACGGCATTTTGGGTTCGGTTTACCAAACATTTCGACATGAGTTTTAACCTGCTTTAGGTATTGGTCTTCCGAAACCTACCGAAACCCGGTTCCTATTGTGGAAATTGGGTTTCGCCCCTTCCGGTTGCATAGGAACATCCTACCTAAACTGTTTTACGGCCTCATGCTTTCCGATACCCGAGGTCCTCTTAGTCCTTTGTATCGGGTTTTCGAGCTATGTAACATCAAACACTTATGTTTTATGCTCATGCTTCTCGATACCCGAAAACCCGGAATTGCACGATAAGTCCCTTCCTATCGGGTTTTCGACCTCTCAAAACATGCTGGACATGGCATTCATGCCGAATTGTCGATATGAATTGGCACGTGCCGACCCAAGCGTATTAATTGCCAATTTTATTATTAAATACGCGGATTTCCACGTAATTGTTAACGAGAACTTTTTTAATTTGTGGATTTTTCGCGATTGCTCTTCAGATTTCGAACCCGACAGCTCGCCTTGCCCAAATTGAATCGCCTGTTTCGATTTTCATTTCCTTGATTGAAGGTATTTCTTTCTCCCTTCTTTGTTCTTGGTTTTTACGGATCGATTGACGCCGGTTTCTTCTCAATTTTCGCCTGGTTTTGAGGTTTTCCTTCTTCTTCTTTCTGGAGTTATTTTGAAAAGGGTTTATGGTTCTAGGGTTTATCTCTTCTGAGACTACACTTGGTGCTATTCTTCCGAGTTTTCTTATCTGCATGGAAACCTGCATGACAAAAAAGGGGCTTGCATGTTTTGGATTCAAGAAACACCCCTGTGTGTTTTCTTCTCGGGTTTGATAGATTGTTTTGCAGAGTCGAAGGACCTGAGTGTATCGAAGTTGAGGCGTCGAGGTTCTTAAAGTTTCGATCTCCACAGTTGGCGTTCAGGGTTTCCCAGAGTTCCCGTCATCAAGCAAGCGTGCGGTTTTCCCTGAGTTCCGAACAGATCAGACGTGCCGGGCTTTTTTCCAAAAGTTTTCCGGCATACCAAGTTGTGTCGGGTTTTTCAGAAGTTCCCGATTTTCAACACATCGAACTTTCAGGATATTCCGACATCCCTCCTCAGCGGAGTGTCAGACCTTTTGTTCTTCCAGGCATATTTACACGCAGATCAGGATTTTCGCTGTGGGCCAACATCTCCTGAGTTCGAACCTTTCTTCGGTCAACGTCCTTCATGCGGACCCTG
>JAHRHJ020002179.1:0-14007 GCA_019776745.2 Taxus chinensis
ACACCCTCTGCTACACTAGCACACACCTTTTTTATGCGTAGAATTGTGTACATGTTGCTATGTGCATAAATTTCTATGATCAACACATTTCATCTAGTGCACCTGGTTGAACATTATTGTACTCACACTAACACACTCATTTTAACGCTAATTATCTCACTAACATGATAACATGTTCAACACACTAGAACATTCTAAGTTTAACACTCATAATATCAATGGAACACTAACACATACACTGAATGCTAGCGCACTCAAGTGTATGTGCTAGCATTAAAAACCAAACCTCTTCTACTAAAAACTAGTAATACATGCATCCAAAATTAAAATTTTAAGAGCTACTGCACAGATAGACCTTTATCTTGCCCTCCACCTGAAAATCTCAACATGGGTCTACAGATGTTCCTCTAAGATTGGTGAGTCCATCTCTATGAAATCTTCAAAGCTCATATGGAAAGTCTATCACTCAACTAGAAAAAATAATATGTAAGAAAAATGGGCCGTGATGATTACTAACGCTCTCACCCTTCTATTTATATATTTTGAAATCCAAATTATTCTAAATTTTTCCTTTGTAACCAAGAACACTAATTTTTATTCTCTATTACTATAGATGGTCCATTTGTGGCTTCTTCACTCTTCTCTTGCCTACTTGTTTGGTGCTTTGTTGCGATGTTCACATGATTGTGTGGGGAAATTTTCCTTCCATTGATTTCATCTCATTGGGGAAAACCACAACTTCACTAGGACAACTCTAGTGTACCAAACACACTACTTCCTTTACATCCAAATTTTCCAAACAAATCATATATTCTCAAAAAATCACAAAAAATTAAAAATCATAAAATATTAAAAAAAAACCTAAAAAATTACAAAAGTTTCAAAACTTCAACAACTCAACGCAATCTTGATAAAATCAATTTTTTTTCTACTACCCTATGTATTGTTCTAATTTTATGACCATCCGTCATCCATTGTTGCATTCGTGATATAACTTCATCTTGGACAATTTTGTCTTCTCATTCCCTCTCCTATTAATTCATAAGTTTATTTGCTTAGAGAAAATGATCATTTTCAACCTTAGCTCCAATCTTCAATATGGATGCAACAAGAGCGCCGATTATGAATATCTAAGATAAACTCTACTCTTCAGTTTTGGACCCTATTCCTCATGCATTACACAAGTTTAGTTCTTAGAGCATTCGACATATGTTTAATCATCATTGTGCGCATGTATTAGCGGCATAGGTAATTGTCTTTTTTCAAATTGTGGTTCATTGCTGATTTTCCTTTTTGGACCAATTACACATATCTTGTTATCATCTTGCATTCCTTATAGCCACGATTTATACTTTTACTTTAAATTAATTTTATGATGTATATTGTTCTTGTTTTCATTTATTACCTTTTATTTATTGTTTGTGTGTTTGTTTTACGCACATAATGGGTTAAACATCTTGATTCTTTTATAATCATGGTGATAAATTTATTGTGTAATAGTTTAATAAGGTTTCTCTAAATTTCACTCTCTAAATGATGCACATGCTACAATCACACTCCCTTCTATCCTTCTTCCAATTCCTTACCTTATTCCTATCAAGCGGCTGTCCACCACTGTGTCATGTCACCCACCCGCTTGAGGGGGGATTACCTCACCATTCTACTCGACGGGTCATCCAAATGCTTCACTTCCTTTCATTCACTAATTCTGCACATGTCTACTATCTTTAAAATGTTATAACTTCATAATAAAAATTTAAAGAGGGATAAATGTAGACACCCCAAAAATACATACCTATTTCTATCATATTTCCATCCTATTACCATTAATTAAATTAATTCTATCCTACTAAAATATATCCCTTTGGAATTAATTAAATTAATTCCATCATTTAAATCATAACCCTTTAGAATTAATTAATTATAACTACATACTCCTACCCTTTAGAATTAATTAAATTAATTCCTAAAACCCATTAGCTAATTTATTTAAAAATTTATTTAATTAAAGATTAATTATCCTCTCACAATTTGAAACTAATTAAATTAGTTATTTAAATAATCCTATTTATTTACTCACACTCCACTCCACTTATAGAAACATATAATGGCAAGGGTAGAAATACTGCATGCACAACCATCTACCCACAAAAAATTAAGAGAATCATTACCCTTTCCAAGCTACAACTTCATAGAACAAATTCTCTTACTATTCCAGGAAATTATAATTATGATCATGGAGTTCATTCAAACTATAATCCACTTCTCATGGCCTCACCCTCAATTCAATTTTTTCTACATTTAGAGAAAAATTCAAGAGCACCCACAATCCATGAGTCCACGACCGCCTTAGGATAATATTATAAGATAGAGGAAAAATGAAGATTATATCCTTAACACAGACAATCCTAGGGGGAATGGTGATGGGTAACCAAATTCACCCCATAAGAGGCATATGTCGGTAATCATATCCTTAACAAGTGGTTCATGTAGATTTTAAGTTATATATGGAATATCCTATAGCCTTAATGAATTTTAATAATGCCACACACATGGTTGATCCCTCGTCAATGAGAGCATGCTTGACCATAGTGGCCAAATATGAACTGAAATGAAAGTATGTATATCATCCGCACAAAGCGAGATATCATCTGGGATCATAGAGGCTATAGGAAAATGAATGTAATAATGAACATCCGTGGTGAGATCAATATGAATAAAGAGATCCTTACATTTCTGAAAAATAATGTAATACAAGACTCTTCCCTAAAGAGGGAGGAAAATGAATCTTCATATCAACAACACAGTCATGAGACGATCATGATGATGAAGCAACATACACATGAGCTCAATGAAGGTAACTTGGCTATAAATTTGGGCTTGTGCTTCGAGAATATCCCACTCGTCATGGATGGACTGTGAAGTAGGTCAAGATTGTTGGGAATCCTAAGAAATGGATCCAAGGAGTAGGGGTGATTAAGTCAATTTATGAAAATATTTTTTTCTCAGTTCCTACACCATCGGCCCTGTAGGAGAATTTCCACCGGGGTTGATGGTGTCTAGAGGAGGAATATTATTTCTTATAGAAGAGTGATTTTATGGTACAAAAGGATATATGACCCAGTGAGTTAGAGGTTGGAATGCCACATGGTATCCTAGTTCTACATAAGGTATGACATGTTTTACATCATTAATTGTAACCATATTTCAGGAGGGTAATCCATGCTCAACTACATTAGTTTGTATCATTTTCTTATCTTATTATAAATTTCACTAACATCATGATTAGGCATTAGGATGAGAGAAGATCATTTATATTTTCATTAGCTTGGTTGATAGCTTCGTGGTGATCATTTTTGTTGAGTCACATCATGAGCTTTGACTGCATTTCAATCATACGCTCCTGATTGATGGAATCATAGTCTATTTTGGGTCCTAAGAATAAGATTGATGAAATCCATTCGTAGTGCATGAAAATTTTCATGGGAGTGACCCCAATTAGCATAGCCACCAAAAAAACTTAAACTCTCATCATGCTAATGAGAAATAGGCTGCAAGAAGGATCTATTCTCGTGGTAAATGACATAGGTTTAAGTGACTGTTTCAGCTCTTCCTTACCTCAATGGTTGATGATGGTTAGGATAAATCTTGTTGTTATTAGGTTTTTGGTCAATGTTAAAAACAATCCTATTTGATGAAGTGAAAAGAGGAAGAGTATCATAGACACTCTGTCGTTCTGTCACATTATTGTTCTTAGAAGGATCAAGGATTTGGATGTTGTGTGTCTACTTTGTGTCTTTGGATGATGATTTCTCAAAATCCCTCATGAGATAATCTTTCCTTTTGGAATTGTTCAAGATGCCTCTTCTAGGGAAGTAGGAGAAAACGACCTCACCTTTTTATTGAAGGTGAGTTTCAAGAGCTCATAAGAAAAGATGGAAGAGGCTATCATTAGGTCATGTTATGTTTTCATCGCATTTTTTTTATCACGTAGATAGGGTCTTCCAGCGCTTGATGAAAGCTTGTGCAATGATTCATTTTGACACTATTGTTGGGAATTTTTGAAAGCATTTAATATTACTCTTAGGTGGACCACGATGTTGGAATTCATTCACTAGGGCTATCACATAGGGACTCTAGCTCAACTATGGAATTAGGAGGTAAAGTATGGTACTAATCCAAAGCATCTCCAGTGAGAGTTTTAGCTAGGAGTTTTGTGGAAGCATATGGATTGGCTCTGAACCACTCATTATAAATATTACCAAAGGCCTTGATATGAAGGGTGATATCAGTATACTCGTCATAAGAGATAAAAGGAGAAATGCCACTAATATCGATTCTAGTACCTACTTAATATAATGTGTTAAAGGCTCTTGTTGGACTGCTCTAAGACTTTATTTTTAATAGGAGGTTTTTTTATGGGCACCCCATTAGGTCCATTTGGAAAAGGACGGGGGTGTGGTTCCCCAGGTGCTCGTTGAAGAGGGAGGTTTACTAATTGAGCCATGTTGGCTTGCATTTGGAGGAATTGAGCCATAGTAGCAAATTTTGTTGGCTCATCCTATCAATAAGTTTAATAAGTTAGAGAATGAGATTGGTAGGGTTAGAATTGGAGGATATTTTTAGATGAACCTACTTTAGGACCCTTTCCCTTTTTCTTCCCTATTTTCAAGTTGTTCAGAAATTAACTCGAGAAGAGGCTTCTCAAGCATTTCTTCTAAAAAAAATTTGTATTGAGGAAGCTAAGATAGAAACTTCTGAATCCCAGGAGGATGATAAAAAAGTATCATCATTTTGATTTTCTTCTTCTTCATCCTTTAGTGGGCCCATTGGGGTGGGTAGAAGGATTATTTCTAGGTGCTCCTACAACACAACATTCCATGCAAAAGGGAAAATTAGCTTTAGGATGATATGATTCAGGGAATGTTTGCAGAACAAAGTTAGAAGACCTCATGCCTAAATACTCCATGATGGAGTGATGATCTTGTGAGAATTGATATAAAATTTAAGGTTACATATCTAATAAGCTATGGGGAAATGTGTACATAAGGGTTGATGACATCTAGAAATATATTTGGAAAGATAGACAGGGATCAACTGTGCAAACATGTCTGCACAAGGGTCGATGGTGTTATGAAGTGAATAAACTAGAACATGCAAGATCACCCCTGTGAAATGGTGTCTGTGCTAACATGTTTTTGAGATTTTTTGGGTTTTGGGATGCTTAAATGAGGTAAAAATTGAAGATGGGTGATTTTAACGAGTTGTGATCGATCAGAAGGTATGTTGAATTCACATCGAGTTCACCAGAAAATGTCTAGAAGGACAAGAATATGTCTCAATGATTCACTCCTAAAGCATCCATTCTACAAGAGTATCGAGTTAACGAGTAAAAAATTCACATAAACTAACACACAATGAATATATTTAAATGGTCTACAGAGAGCATTAGGGTCGCATATATAGAGGGAAGTAATCCCTACACTAGGTCAACCTAGGGTTTCCAAGGCCTATAGTAAAGTTATAGGAGAGAACCCTACTAAGATATTGGTGATTGGGATGAGGAGAGGTATGGATCAACAATATATAAGACAAGCATGCATAATGTAACTTAGATAAAGAAAAGATAAGGAGCTTATCATAAATAAGAGCACTATGCTAACTAGTATCAAAATAAGCTAACATAACACAATGAGGGAAGGAGATTAACTAATCTATGTACAATGAAAAAGATAATTTGAACACTCACCTTGTGCCTATAAGGTGGTCACTGATGCATCTATCTCTCTAGAGAAGCATCACACCAAGAGAGAATCAATATTAGATGGAAAAGGGGAATATCGTTCCTACCCTAGACTCACTATAGATGACCCAATAGTACAAGGAATCCAACCAAGAATAAGAGTGTCCAATCCAATCTAAGAAAAGTGCAATATGAACCAAGAGTTGAGTGATTAGATGTAAATATGGCATAAAAGAGCAAAGTAGGTCACAGTTCCTAATATTCAGGATCCCTTCCTTTTTGAATGTCAAGATGTGGTGTGTGTGTATATAGGACGAGATCGCCAATGGGTGATGGTGTCAGCCAAGAAGAACCTTGCATTGACACCATCACCCATGAGCAATGACATCAGCCAAGGATGGTAAAATGAGGTGATGTGTCATGAAAAGTGAAATAATAGGTGTTGTAAATCATGGATATGGATGAATTAAACAATGAAAAATGGTTAGATGTGACCAAGTAATATGTTGGGAGTGACAATGTGTGTGAGACCTAAGGATACAAGTATAACTAATGCAAGGACAACTAAGGCCAAATACCAAATATCACCATCTCTTGATGTGTATTGTATCTAACCCTTAATGATTACATGAATAACCATTCCCCATTCCTGACAGGCCACTTAATTCACCTACTCTAAAAATATATGCATCAATGAACCTTATCTAAAAAAATAAATGGGAGATTAAGTGTATACAATATTCTCATGGAATGTATTCAATGGTAAAAGAAGTGAATTGACATACTAATTCTTGGACATGTTCATTATAGGATTTGAGATTATCACTTTGGAATTAGTAAGTGTTACTAACTTGTTAATAGATAAGTTATAATCACATATAGTGTGAAGATAGGTGATGTTATAAGTAAGGATATATTTCATGCCAAGGATGAGAACTTCATATTCAGCCATGTTTTTGGTGAAATCAAATTCGATCCAGAAGTAAAAAAGGAAGTGTTTTCCCTGATTGGTTAATAAGGACACAACCTAACCCAACTACCTGAATACATTTGGATCCATAAAAAATGGAAAGTTAAAGTATCTTCATGAATTTCAACCATGAATTTTAATGGTTTTAGTTTTAGGATTGGATTCAATAGTTGTGAGGGATTGCACCTCGAGATCAAAAATGAAGTTTTAGTAATATTATTTGATGGTGAGGGATTTATCCATTCCTTAAATGAGGAGTATGTATTCATCCACAAGGGCGTAAGAAATGGGTTGATTTATTGGCATTAGAGAATCAACGAGATGATTCAAAATAACTTGATCTTTGACTACTTTTTGTATAATGATGTGCAAGTCAAATTATATAAGGAGTGTCATCCATTTTCTAATGTGGTATATTGGTAGAATGACATGGGAGAAGAAGTGGTGCAAAGGGTTGGTATGAATAATGACATGGGTGGTTTAGTAGATGATTTTTGGGCCCATGTTTATCATATTGTTTATTCTTTAAGTCATGGGTGACTTAGTATTCTTTATTCGTGATTTATTATTTGAAGGCGCACATGAATTGTATAAGGGCATGCATAGGGTATAAGAAGAGGACCATGTAAGAAGTATCCACACAAGGAAGAGAGGAAGGAATCATGCATGTAAGGAAAAAATGGAAGTGCACATGAGAAATCATGAAGAGGATCATGTAGTAAAAGATAAGATCAAAGGGATCGACATGCAGAGCAATAAAGGATAAGGATAAACATGAGTCTGAAAGTGGACTTGAATTACAGTTCTCAACATCTGCATGGAAATAATAGAGGGGTTTTATAAGGCTAAATATAACAATGTATTATGTGGAGTATCAACATGCAACACAAGTTAAAAGTGGCAAAAGGATCATTTTGGCTAAACTAACTGGATGTAGTAGTTAATTGAATTTGTAAACTCAAAGGCTAATTTTAGCCCTTATAAGACTAGTGAAGGATGAGATCCCACTAGTATAAATACCCATGAAGGGGTATAGTTTAGGGAGAGTATATATGTATATGGAGAGTTTGTATAGAATTTTATTGCACAATGATTAATATATGAGCAATGTGTTTGATTTATGCATGGTCTTGATTTATCGTGATGTATCAAAACTATATGTCTGATTTCTAAATTAACAAATAAATTCATGTTAGTATTTATAAATTATGATGGGAACCATAAACATTTCACGCTTCGGGTGAGCACGCCTTAGTTTTTCTAAGCATGATATGCCAATGTAATGGGAGGGGAAACTTGTGCCCAACAAACGTAGTAATGATGCGCGCACAAGGTGGAAGACAACTAGACCTCAAAATTTTGGTTCTATTGTTGGGACATTCATTAAAATGTAATAATGAAGTGGAAAAATGTTCATTTTAAGACCCCTCCTCAAAACAATTATCATAGGATGGGTGGAAAATGTTCTAAAAAAGGTATTTTTATTGTTGGCAAACCTAGGAAAGGAGGGTTTTGGGATGGAAACGAATTTAATTTTTTTCCAAGTTTTCAAACATCTTCTTATATGCGTTCCCATATGGCAATAAAATTTTTTTTCCATCCAGTGACGACATCATGTTGACCTACGATGTCCTCATGGATGTTCCTGCTTGGCAGCACACTACCATCCAAAGTTGTACAAGCATTTTACCAAGAAACATAATATATTTAGATTGGCATATACTAACAGTTCTACATAATTCCTTGAGATTTCAAAATTGATCACTTACTTTATTTACTGATACCTTCGAATTTTTGGCTTATAGTTTTATCTTTTTCACAGGATTATTCACTTTTACCTTTAGCTTTGACTCCACATCTCAAAATTAATGAATTTTATAATTATATTGTAGTACTACATTATGGTGAATTAATCATATATATACTAGTATATTATAACATAATGGCCAATTTACCAACATTGTTCAGCCCTTAATGGAAATAGTAATGTGAAATTAGGGTCAAATTTATTTATGACCCATAAAAATTTAACGAAGCTGTTACTATACAATAGTGAAAAATATCTCCAATTTTAAACTTCAAAAATCTTAACATTCATACATGTATGAATATTCACTCCTAAAATTAACCTTGAAGTGGAAAAAATATGCAACGTTTAACACAAGTGAATATTGAAGCTTAGCTACTCACTATTGAGGACACTTTCAAAAAACATCATCCTAGTTGTAAGGATTACTCCCTAATAAATTGGGTTGAGGATAATATTTACAATTCATTATATGAGATATTCTTTTGTGAAATCTAGTACATCTACATGCATGGTTAGTATCTTATTATTTGGTAAAATCAAGGAATTTTGGTAAAAAGCATCTATGGACCCCTTAGTGTACAAAGAAGCTATCACAATATGGAACTATCACACTGAATTCTAGTTCCAACACATCGTTGTCAGACATGCTGAAAAATCACCTAGGAAAATCCGAAGTTCTCACCCAAAGTGTGCATAACTCTACCAAGTCCCTTCTTGTGTATGACTTCCAAGATGTATTTCATGTATTCATGGCTGACAAGAACTACTATAATATGCATAGAGGTAATTGATCATCAACAAAAATGAGCTTCATATTCATTTTAATCATGATGCATTACACAAATAACATAAACTAACCACATGGCTATTTTGAAAATCATCTATAGAATCATGCGCAAGAAAATACTCATACAAAGACTCACTTCTTTGGACCTACTGATTACATGGACATCTACTCATATATAGGGTGGGAAATTTCCCTTTACCACTTTACATAATTTCATTTAAACTTATACCACTCATATACATAACTTGCATACTTTCAAAACTCACACTTCTTATAAATAGACACCTAGACTATATCTCTCCATAAGCGGTCTGCTTTAATTCTGGAAGATCTTCTTTATCTTGCGCTATAAATCGCTTTTGTGTATGATGCTATAAATAATATTCCTCCTCATACACGATTCAGTTATTATATCCATGTATGTATTTATCCACATTTTTTGTTTTTTTTTAGCTTTATTCATATTCATATCAACCCGTGCTTTTTGCTATTTTAGGGCCTACCTTGGAGGGGGGGGGAAATATGGACTAATGGGACTTTGTTTTGTCCCGCCGTACCGTTCACACATGCTACATCATACTTCCACAACATACTTCACAAACTTGTTTTCAAACCTTGTAATACGTCATTCATGCGCCACAGTGCACCCTTATGTGTATCTCTAGCCTTCAAGCGTGTCTTCATACTTAGAAATTTCTTGGTTAAAACATTACCCCACATAGGTATATTGTTGTCTTCAAAATACATGAATTAATGAATCACAAGAATAAATAATCCTAGATGAAATAATGTTTTAATACCCTCTAAGAAATGTGAATGATAATGTCTGAATAAAATACATGTTTGAATAAACTGTTATGACTCGCACGCAAAAATAGGGATGTGGTGTCTGTAGGATCTCCAATAATATAGTGATGGTTTTTTTTAGTCCTTCTATTCCTCAAGTTCTCTATTTGACATTCTGGAAATGATTCTACAATGTCTGGTCTGATCTTTAGGGTTAGCCATTGGGGGACCAAAAACATTTTCTCCTATAATCCTTCAAACTTATGAATCCATTCAGAGGCCATATCTCCAGGAGGTCTACTCCCTTCATCACCATAGACTACAATTTTTCCAATCTTTCAAACTATCTTTTCACAATTAACTTTGAATTTTTTCTTATTTCCTCCACCTCTGCACAAAATTTCACGTGCATCACTTGTCTCCTATATCATAAATAGGCCTGAGGTGGCTCTTTTTTGTATTTTCCTCTGTGAGACAGGTTTCATTATTGAGGGATCTTTAAACTTGAGGAATATTTTCTCACCTTGTGAAGCACCCTTCAGTTCCCCCCATGCAAATCTCTTAATACTCATTTATATTTTTAATATTTATTCATTCTCCATACTAGTTCCTCTATAGTAGTTCAAGTCCTCTATTGTCCATCATTCGTAATAGGTGACCAAATCTTCAAGTTGTCAATTACCATTTTTAATCAAGTGGGGCCTCTATAATTAGTTTAAGACATGAATGTCTGGATGTCATCATAACTCGCCCTTTTTTATTCACATCGCATTAAACATCTTTTCGGTTATTACTTTCTGAGGCCAACTTATTTTCTTCCTCTCACATCCTCAAAATTTTCATAGGAATCATGGCAGTGCAATCCTATTAATTTTTTTATACGCCACTTCATTTTCCATCTAATCAAGCATTAGTTCCTATGCCTCTGAAACTTGTGTGGGGAAACTAAAATTGGAAGATAATTTGATGGATATTTCTCCCTTTTCAGCTCACCATGGCCTTTGTGTTCATTAAAATTTGGTTCCTCCATGTGAGTTGCATCGCAAAGGGATATATTTTTTTGCATCTTGACATAGGTTTGATCTTTTAAGTATTCCTAATAGTATAATTCCTCATCATCCATAGATATTTTAAAATTTGGCCTTGATGAATTTGGAGTGTCGTCTATATACGTGTTGAGAGGAAAATTTTTAGGGTGGAAAATTTGTGAATCCATTACAACACTATGGGAATCTGGTCCTCTACTTAATGGTGGAACAATTTTGTATTGAATGCATGAGAAAATGTGGATTATGTGGTGCAGTTCGACCGGGGATCCAACAGGGGCACTCACTGACCTTGTAGAACATTCTTGAGTTATCTACACGGGGGAATTGCTATGAAGGTGGAAAGGGAGCGAGAATGAGATAGGGAAAAATAATGTTCGTAGAAATCAGATTCCTGCAAACATTAGTCAGAAAATATTTAACACATGCATTCATGAGAAGAAACAACCCTTGCAAAGGGCACTAAGATGAGTAAGATTGTGAACTCAAATTTGCCAAAATCTCCTCATCCAAAGGATACAAAGAATCCTGCTTCTGGTAATTTATGCTTAAGTAAGAAGGTGAATTATGGAGAAATGGAGGAATTGAGAAAAGAGGGAAAAAATGGAAGGAAAAATGCTAACTCCTTGGCTTTCTATGAGTATAATGCACTCGTGAGTTTTCCAGCTCAATTGAAAGTCCCTTTATAATGAATTTTAGAGTCCATGTCTAGCCCGCAAGAAAGGTTATAATTCCTCGAGCCAACAAGAAACCAATTACAACTATTATGAGTGTTCATGCCCTTTAAAATTCTGATTAATAGAGAAAACAACGTATGGTGGAAAGAAACATTTTACATACTCGGTCATTACATTATTTTGGTCGTTAAACCATGGCCAGTTCAATTTGAAGTATACAACTTGAAATCTAGGTTGCCCACAGGGAAGGGTGATTGGAATGGGCCTGAAGATGATTTGAATATCTACCTTTTGTTTTGCATGGCTGTATATCGAACCTCAGATGTGTGGCGGCCAGCACTCAGTTGAACTTGCCTCTAGATTTTTCCTTTTAAAGTTGGCAGGAGACACGTGGTAACTCCAACGTTCTTCATACTTAGCGATTTGGCTCTGTGCTGTTTGCCTCATGTGACCCCTAGAAAATTGGAGGGTTGGCATGATTTGAGTTGCCACTTTGGAAAGCACCTTTGAAAATTACACCAAGCTTAAAAATGTCTCTTTCTACCGGTTCCTGACGTGGTGAGCCAATGCTATTTGAAGATGATCCCTTGTTGTTGATTCTAACAGGGGTTGTTGAGGCACATGGGGATCTTGTAGACCCGCTCATACTTATTCAATTTCCAATGATTGCTCGATATCTTTTTGAGGCCTAGGACATGCGGCGCTGGCTCTACTTGGAGGTGACTCTTGGATTTTTACTTTTGAACATCGCACCGTTTCTGACACGTTGTCTCCTGCCACATAGGTTAGACTTTTCAACAACAACTCTATCTCTCTATTGACCATGGAATGGGTGCCTAGAGCTATTGGGAAATTGGCCCTTTTGTATCACTTCTGGAATCGCCACCATGTAACACGTGTAGACCTCTGCCGACCCAACCATACTTATCCAAGTTTAATGATCGGCGTTGTCCCTTTGGACCTAGGAACACGTGGAGAAACTGGCAATAAGCATTGAGGACATTCCCTAGCTTTGAATATTGAAAATGCGATGATGAGGCATGTGGGAACCATTTGCTGAAGCCTTCATAATTGCTATTTTATTTCCGGTTTTACCTTCATTTTGTACCTGGGACACGTGGAAAGCTGCACTTAATTTGAAGCACTGTCCCTTGGACCCTGCCCCTAGGCTGGTTGTTCAAAAATGTTGGATGATTCACTAACCTTGAAATATGGACCAAATAACATCCAATCAGAGAGACCCACGTATTACCATGGATTCTAAGGTAAAATTAACAGGGAGATTGCCACACTCCGACTGTGGAAAAGGCAGAGAAGAAGAAAAACTCCATCATTCACACTCGATTGGTTGAAATTTCTTTCACGAGTTGAGGAATTGAAAAAAATACAAGGTTCGACGATCCAGGGGCATTAAAAAGGTTGAAAATTCATTCAAATGAGGAAACAATAAAAATTTCGCGTCAAGATAGGGAAATGGAAATTTACCAAAACAAAGCAAACTGGGGATTGAAAAAAATCTATGGCATGGATTTTCAATCTCTTCGAACTTTCAAATTGGATAAATAATTAGGAGGGCAAAGTTGAAAATTTTAATTTAAAAATTGGAAAAGGAAAAGTGGTTTTTGGGAGGACAACACTATGCTATATAGGGTGAGGCCCTTTCCTTCTTTGGTGAGCGTCCCCTTTTTTCATAGGATCCAAGTCAGCCAGTTCCGACCACATTTATGTACCTAGTGTCACTGGGGCGTGATTATGGTAAGTGAGAATAGTGCCCCCGTTTATGGCTTGGTGTTTTCCTATGCTTCCCCTCTTGATCCCCTCTTCATACTCTTGTTCTTATTTTTCTATGCTCTTGCTTATCCTTAGATTGCTTGAGCTCTTATTATCAAAATAGAATAGCATGATGAATTTACTCACCCTTGAGTCTCATCCATATAGGGTTTATTCATCTTGTCCCTCTTCTTAGGGCTAGGGTTGCATGTAGTTTTCAATTGAGATTATTAGAGGTGTCATAAAAGGGTGCACAATAAGGTTTCTTTGTGTTCTTCTCACCCTCTTTTTTTTTTTTTCCTTCACTATGGTCATCCCCTCTTCTATTCTATTTTCGCTTTGTATTTTGTGTTTTTCGGATCAACTTTAGATTGCACTTTTTTAGCTTCACGTCTGTCTTTATGAAAATATAGTATTG
>JAHRHJ020002180.1:0-14006 GCA_019776745.2 Taxus chinensis
ATGAAGAAAATAATGAAATCTTGAATGGATTTGAAAATAGATTTATTGGAATTAAAACCAAGAAACTCATAAGAAAGACAATCAAAGATAACATTGACTTGAGTAGGTGGTATATCTATAGGGAGGAAAATATTGTGTACATATGTTTGGAAAGAATATTTTCAAGATGGGTGCAGTTGAATTAATTGAATCAAGAGGACTTGATATTTCTAAGCCATGAAAGAAAAAAATTTAAGATCCAAAAGGGTTCAAATTTGGGTTCACGAAATGATTTAACAAATATTGAAATTTGTAAAACATTAATTGTAGAATAACATATGATAAATAAGTAATAAAATATAGATATGGCCTAAGAAAAATGCTAGATAAAAATTAAACCCTAGTTGTAAGAGAGAGGATAGAATAATTAGTTGATTTCGTAATTAAATCCTGAAGTATGCTGGAATGGAAAACTATTGAACAGGAGGAGGAATCTATCATAAATGAACCTAAAAAAAATGTGGAATTTTCAGAATAAATTGGATGACGGAACCTAGATTGGGGAAGGGGTACTTAGGCACCAAAGACCTTCTGTAGGTTCCTATGACTGTGAAAATACTCAGAAACTAATTTTTTTGTGTCACACAAGTTTTACTATCCTTCATTTTTAGTCACTTGTATGTCACACTATGTCAATAGAATTCACCTATAACATAAAAAATAAATGACCTCCTATAAAACCCCAAAACAAATCAAATCATAAAAATAAAAAGATGCAAATGGGGAGTCAGAATGACCTCAACAGTCACCTGATAGAGTGAACTTGTGACGGACTGATGCACTACATCTCAGAATCCATTTAGTTATTTGTGTGTGTAGAATCGTGCCCTATGAAGCTCTTGTGTAAGATGCACTGAATAGAAATAAATAGCTAAATGTAGAAAATGTAAGTAAATGTGTGGATGATAAAATGAACTTTCCATCCTATGAAGTTGTTGTATATATCTTCCTCCTCGGGTAGATATGGGAAAAAACAACAGGTAAAGGGCGCAGACAACAAAGGATGTCGACACGAAAAAGGATGCACCAAGGTGCAGGTTAAGGGCACACAGTAAAGGATGTTGACATGAAAAAGGATGTGCTAAGGCACAAGTTAAGGGTAGATAGCAAAGGATGTTGACATGAAAAAGGATGTGCCAAGGCGCATGTTAAGGGTGCATAGCAAAGGATGTCGACATGAAAATGGATGTGCCAAGGTACGGGTTAAGGGCACATGGCAAAAGGATGTCAACATGAAAAAGGATGCACCAAGGCGTAGGAAAAATATTTTTGACATGAAAATGGATGTGCCAAGGCACAGGTTAAGGGGGAACGGAAAAAGGATGTCGACACGAAAAAGGATGCGCCAAGGCATAGGTTAAAGGTGTAGGAAAAAGAGTGTCGACATGAAAATAAATGCACCAAGGCGTAGGTTAAGGGTGCATAGCAAAGGATGTTGACACAAAAAAGGATGCGCTAAGGTGCAGAAAAAGAGTGTCGACATGTAATTTTCAGGAGGTGCAAAATTTTGAGCGCTCACAACCCTGTCACAGATATTCAGATGGCCATAACTTTTCACAGGGAGCTCAAATTCATGCAAGGTTGGACTTTTTAGAAATATTACAAGGTCCTCTATCCAACTACAACTGGATATCTTTAATTGGGTGATAAAAATTTCTTAAAATGCAAAATACAGTTCACCATTTTTTGGGTTTGCTAAGGTTCTCACCTACCACCATAATGAGATAAATAAAATGAAACTTGGAGGTGGTTGGGGTAGATTTGGAATTCCTCTCTCTTTTCTCTCTCATTCTTCCTATAAATTGTAGGGGCTTCTTTTTAGAGGTTGGACATTCTTGTTTTGCCCCTCCCTTCTTCTCTTTGGCAGGTGAGTTTGTGGAGTTCAAACCTCTCATTTAAAATTGTAATGCAACTTTGCCTCTTAGCATTTTGTAGTGTATTGTATCAATCTTTGGAGTAGATAATGCATGTCTGTGGATGATTCTCAACCCTCTCTATGTTTATTTTCATCCTCCTAATCTTTCACTACAATTTTGGTTATCTGTGCATGATCTTGCATTGCATTTTAATGGTTTGTGTTTATTGGCAAGATAGGTGTTCTTCATTTCTCGGTGCATCACCTTTGTTAGTTTAGGTTTATTTTTATGCATTTTCTTACCCTGTCTCCTTGGAAAGTTAGATTAGGTTTTTGAGTAAACCCTCTGCATTTTTACGTGTGTATTTGAACAGAGGAATAGGAACCGACCTTCATCCGGAGAGATTTTCTGATTTCGCAAGGTCCCACACTTGGGAAAAGCTCCATGTTATGCAATTAGACTGAGAGTCTCAACCCATCGAGTTGCGGACACTAAGGGGTGCTATGATTCACCATTAACAAAATTTTATGCATAAAAATTCAGCCCTTTTTCCCTTGAATGAGAGCTATATGGATTCTTTGATGCTATTGAAATGCCTTTAGATGCAACCTTAGCTAATGATAGTAGATTTTTAGAGCTTAGTCCTTGATTTTGAATGCATAACTATATATTTATATGATTCCCTTATTTGAATTTTGTAAATGATAACTAGAAGGCCAATCCATAAGTGAAAAAGATACCAGAAAGATAAAAGAGACCCAAAAGAAGCGAGTAATGTGGAAAAGGGTCAAGGGCACCTAGAGGGGACATGAGCACATAGGTTCTCCTATCCTGGCTAGATGTTGGTGTCTGGAGACATAAAAGATAAATAAGTAAAATATTGAATAGGTTATGGGGTATGTAATACCAAATAGAAATAAATAAACAAAGACAAGAGGTCAAAGAAAATTGTCAATTACTAGTTTTCTTTCTTAGGAATCATATGAATACTAGTGTGTGTTTAAAACCTATAAATGTACCCAAGTGCATGATTTTATGTCTTTAGGGAGTGTTCTTGATGAGTATGATGGTGAAGTGGATTTTATTCTTCACTTGTTTGTAGTAGAAGATTTTTTTTAACAAGTAATAGATGAACAAGATGGTAATTGGGTCTCTTGAGGTTGACTCTATCTGATAAGGATATATCTTTGTTGATAAGGTGAATTTTGAAGCTCCAAGAAGTCACTAAGAGGAGGTTGATGATCAACATGTTCCAATTCCTACATTTCATTCACATCTCTTTCCAAGAGGAGGGACATTATGTTAATCAAATCATGGAAAATAATATTTCTAACTGAATTAGTGTGTAAAATATTTTCACTTAAACCATAGGCTACCAAGGTACCCAAGGCCATCATGTTTGAAGGATCAAAAATTCATCACAGGTTCACTCAATGTAATTCTCATAATAATTTTTTTGATCACTTATTCAATTCTTTTGAGTGTTCCCGTATCTCATAAAAGAAGGATATTGTAATCATAATGTTTCAATCTAACAAGAGGTTAGAAGCAAAGTATCTCATTCAAGGATAGATCCTTCTATTTGTAAAACAAGACCTTTTTTAATAAGGAGAAAATGAGCAAGAAGGTGTCTGGGAATCATAAATTTTATTCCATTAAAAATGGAAAAATTTGTGTCATGGAGGTGAATTTTGAAGCCAATAATAGCAAGGTGGTGATCTCCATGTTCTAACTCCAACCTTGTCTTCAAATAGGATCATCATGTTTCCATATCAATGCAAGTGTAGTAGTAGTGTTTCTAAACACTCATTTAATACATTATAACATGTCTACATGTCACTTGAAGGATGAATTTGTAATGTTAGTACTTAAAGTCAACATGACATTAAAAGAAAAAGAATCTCATTCATGAAGCATTTCTTCAAGGATCCATTCAAAGTAGTTTTTTTGTCAACAAGGATCTTTCACGTCTCCAGGTTTCACTTCTCTCTTCCATTCCCTTTCTCTCTAACATTATATTATGTAGTTTTCACTTTTTTGTCTTATTTACTTAAGTGACTTAATGTTTCATTATAAAATTCCCTTTTTAGAAATAAGAAAAGGACTTAGTTTCATTCCTATGGAATTTGAAAAGTTGCATGGTGGTGAGATGAAAATTCATGTGGGGTGGAGATGAAAAGAAACTCTTTAAGCTATAAATTGGAATGGATTCTCCATTCCAAAGGGTTTAAAATTGTCGATTGGTGTTATTTTCTGGGATTTGTATCACTACTAATGCAAAAAATATATATGTATTTCTTTTATCTCTTTGTTTGTGTTCTTCCATCCTCTCTACTCTCCGAATTTGTAAGCATTGTAATCTTGTACAATAAAGAAATAACTTTATGTATTTGATTGATGAATTCATAAAACTTTGTATCTTTGATTTATTAGTCTTGTTATTTCTTACACGGTTCATTACTTTTTATTGAATGTAGACCTACTCTGGATAGTGTATGTGAAATATCCAAGTCTAGGCACCATTTAATTCTCTCGCTCTCTATTTCCCTATCTCTCTCCTCTTTACCTTTCTATCCTTTCTTAGAACACATTCCTCCTTATACAAGTTGTACAGTAACTTTTCCACATGTTTAGTGGAGTATTCTTGTGTGATCCCTAGCTTAACGGCCACCCCATAGTCCTAATTAGTTTACATTCAATAAATGGGAGCCTCCTTATTCCTAAGAATCAAGAGCTTAGCTCTGTGACAGTTGGTGAAAACCAATAATCTGTACTACAAAAAAATATTTCACCAATAGTTTTTGGTGACTCGGATGGAAAATATATGCCCTTGTGCACCCTATAAAGTTCTCTAAAATCCATATATATATATATTCGAAATAAATATATATATAATTTAATGTTAAAAAGTGACTCTACTAACGAATGGATCCATGTCACATTAATTTCCCACATTAGGATGATGAAGTTTCATGATAGGTTTTAAACATTAGTTTGTGAAAACAAAAATGAAGAATAAGATGACCATAAAAAAATCCAACTTTTACATCATCCATCATTTTGGATCAGCTCTTACAAAAGTGTGGATCCTGACACAGTAAAGTGGTATTTCGTTTCAACTAGAAATCTACAAACAGCAAAAGGAAAAGAATTCATTAATGCTCCTGCAAAAGTTCTAGAAAGGATATATAGAATGGATGGAATTTTTACATCAGATGATACTATTGTAAAATCCTTTTGGATGTAGTTGAATAGGAGGGGTTGTTAGAGGACATAAAATGGGGATTCCACCTTTGATAATCGAGATTCTAAGGTTTGATATGAGGATGCAAAGAGATCTGCCCTGATCCAAGAACATGAGGAGGATGGCATGAGAATGAATCTCAAAAAATGAGCTAAGAGATAGAAAATTCTTTTTAGAAGAAGAACCTCCTGAATGTGATGTTTTGGACTCCACATGTTGCTTTGAAAACTTAGAACATTGCCCATTTTTTCCATCCTTTTGATGATTTCCCCCTATCTTTGGAGTGAGGAATGACCTCCTTGAAATAGATTATTATAAAAATAATTGAGGGTTACATAAGGAATCCCTTACCCTAAAATAAATCTTTAAATCATATCATAATATAAGTATGAGTATCTTGAAGCACTCTGTATTCAGGAGGATAACTTCCTTTTGGAGGTGAATTCTAATGAGTACTGCTTATGCTATGAAATTTTTATCCCAAGGAGATATTTTGGTTCCACTCACAATTTTTCTATTTCAAAAGATCCTAATGAAGGGTAGCGTCAACATCTTGGTGAATGATGAAAAGGGAGCATAGATTTGAGTCCCCATCCCTAGTTTTGCCTTTGCTTGAAGCCAATCCCTTGAGAAGCAATGTGGATGGGAGATGAGAATTCTTGTCTCATATATATGATCCAATGTTTTCTTTCTACGATTTCCACTGAACATGAAAGAATTCAAAGATAATCCTCCTCCCACCACAATTTCTTCAGAGAGTGATTTTGAGGTAATTTATCAATGATTTATTTTTAATTTTGGATCTTCATTTGAAATGCAATGGATGGGGGCCAAATAGGAAATAGAGAAAGTGGAAAGAATTCAATTTTCCTCCTGCTCAAAACATTTTATGAGATTGAATACACATGAATATTTGAGATAGTGTGATTACGCAAATCATAATTGTGAGTAATGTGTTTTCTCTTTCCCCGTAAAGAAGAGAACCCTATATAGAGATGTTTCAGGATGGAATAATGACTATTCCATGTTTACACTCTAATATTTTTTTATTTCCTCTCTTCATGAGAGGATGCATCATTTGTTCTTTCCTTTCCATACCATGGAATAATTAGTATGTACTAAATGGATATTTTAGAACAACAATTTGGTACGTAATGGCTCTTTAGAACAACAAATGAATTGAGAAGCTAGAAGAAGCTTGTGAATGGGGAAGAGTCATCTTGTTCTCAGCACTTTCTAGACGCCTATAATTATATAAATGAATACATGCTCCTCAAGTTTTACAAAGGATGATAAATACATTCAATGTTGAAAGTATATATTTTTTTAAATGTGGAGAAATACTTCTTATGGTCATGAAGATTCAATGGAACTATAGAGAATTTTTTTTAAATAAGTAATTAATTATCATCGAAACAATTTTTTTTTTCATGCAAAATCCCTATGAGGATGGAATTTGGGTTTTCCCTCCCTTCTTGCTTAGAACCGATGTAGTAGCAATGAGAGTTGTGGCATGACCAACTGGTTATTTTTTTATCTTTGAAGTGGTACGAATTCACTCACTATTCCATGATGGTGCCCTATTTTTTCTCAGCCCCATTTTTAGGTGTGTAAAAATAATTATATATTATTCTCTTACCTATGTAACTTTCCCTCCTCGGTAGCATCTTTTTCTCTTTTTTTTTGTGTTTCCCCTTTCATTTGTGTAGTTTTTTTTCATTTTTTTCCTGTTTTTGTTGTTTCTTTTATTAGTTGGTGAAGGAATGACTCTATTTCCCAATTGTCAAGGAACTGGTCTACTTAACCATAAGATTTCTAAGGTTCTCCATTCACCCTTACGGTCTAATGTCCCTGAGTTAGAGCTAGATGTTTTCATTGTAAAATTTTAGAATACAAACTGAAAATTTTGGCCATGACAACTAAGTCCCCACTTGAAAATTCCTCTCACAATCACTGTAAACCCTTCCTCTAGCTAGCATAAAAAATTTGCATCCTCATTTTGGCTAAGAAGAACATGATAACATGATTTTCAAGTGTGTTTCATGTGTAGGAATGTATTCCTAAGGTGATTGAAGAAGTTAATAAGATCTTAAGCGGAACAACTATCCTCAAAAGCTTGAAACGGGCCATTTTTTGCCATTTTGCAACTATTGAATACCCTCTAGAAGCTGAAGAATCAAGACATATGGGAGTTGTAAAATATAACAATGATTTTATATAAGGTATTTTAGGGAAAATTTGTGGAAGAAATGTATGCCACATATCAAGAAATCAAGAAAGGGTCATTTTGGATACAAGGAATGAAGGCTCCAACAGTGAAAGATAACTTGTCTAAATTATTATGGGATTTATTGGATGAGTCAGGAGGAAAAAAATAATCAAATGAAATATCTTGGAACCCTCCACATGATGGACATATCACTTTTTTTCTAATACTTAAAAATCTTTTGTGATAATCTAGGACACTGCAACTACCCTTTTGAGTCAAGAATGGAATATACCCTAAAAATAAAATTTTAGGTAGAATTGGCTCCTGATAATGGTAGGCATGATCTCAACATGTTATTTGGAGTTGAAATATATATATATGTTTTACGCCTAAACACCCTTTTATGCTCCCAAAAAAAAAAAAGCACTCTCAGTGTCAAAAAATGGAGTTGACTGATGACATCAACATTCCAAAATGCTTGAGCACACTCTTTCACCCGTTTTCTACCCTCACATTTTCCTCAAGGTTTAAAAGGGACATGAGGGACACCAAATTACACTCCCCCATAATTTCAAGAGTTTTTTTCTATTAAAACACAACTTAGTGTGTTAGGAGGAGCATATAAGGATTTAAGTGATGGTGTCTCCTTACCATGATAAGAAGACCCCTTGGCACATTTCTTATCATATTCTTTCCCCTTGGATTTTCCCTAAGGTGAAATGGGGATTCCAAAGTGTGCTCCCCATGTTGGCTCATATCTCACAACTTGTAACTCATAACTTTCATTTCACATGTCCCCTTCTCATGAGATGATACCCGTGGTGAATTTTTTCACCCATGTTGTCCTCTCACATTGTCCCCAAGGTTTAAATGGACTAGGGGACACAAAATCACACTCCCCCATGAATACCTTCCTCTCATAACTTTTCCAACACATCTTTTGCACTTAAAAACATGTCATCTTGCAAGTAACTTAACTCCATTTCCCCACCTCATGAACATACCCCCCATTGACCATTTTCAAGCTAATGGTGTCCCCTTACATTGAACTAGTATAAAATTTTGCATGGGAAACATGAAATTGCACTCTCCATCCTTCCACTCAGCCCTTGATCACATGAAAAACTACGTCTAAGCACCATGACAGTATTTTCATCCCCCACATCTAACTCACACTAAACTAGAAGCTACCACTTGTCACCATCAAGTGAAAAGTGCACTCATTTTCCTATTATGTCCTACTTACACCTCGTGTACCCTATGTTTTAGGGTGTAACTCTTTTCTAACCATGGTTAATTTGTCGAGTTAAGTGATAAGTTGAAATTTTCAAATGAAAATTACTAAATCCTCCTCTCAAATACTTATTAATTTTAATACATTTAAGGTGATGTGATTTCAGTTACTGTGCTAAATTTATTATAGAAATCCATATTCCAAACATGAGAACTACTCATAACTCCTTATTTGTGCACCTGATTACCACCAAATTTTATCATTGCACTCCTTCCAAAAAAGCATTTAAGTTGAATATAAGAGAATTTCTATTGATTATCTATACAATTTATAACATATAAAAGAAATTTCATCCTAGGGAGTTTTATTTTAATATATACACATAGTTCTACATAATAAAAATACTCAAAAATTAGAGCAGGAGGTCTTGAGACAAAACCTAAAATTTTGAGACCATTTTCATTATTCAACACCCAGAATAACTCCACCTAAAAATAGTAAGTTTTAAAATGCCTCATATGTATAAATATATTAATTTTATAAAACAATGGAAATCTTAGCATCTATGTACTCCAAATAAGCAAAAACCATCAAAAAGTGAAAATTGTGAAAACTTACTAAAATATCCATCCTAATCAGGACCTTCCAAAAATGGAAAGTATCAAAATCAAGCTCACATTACTTATTTAAATTCACATTCCACTTATCTTATTAATTTTTTCCAAAACTTCAAGGATGGGAAATTTTCTTATGGTTCAAATAAGAAAGAAAACCCTCACAAACTCTCAAAAACTTAATCTCGAGGTGAATTCCAAGAATGTTTGTTTCAATCCATCCTAGAAATCATAGAATGGGGTCATCATTTTTAAATGATGTAGACCATAAAAGTAAAGTGATATCAAATAGTTTTTGTAAATGTAAGCCCCAATTCTTAATCATCTTCGTAGGATCTAGCATGGGAGTGTGTTTGATGAGTATGATTGTGAATGTGGAGTTTCTTCATCCCTCATTTTTAGCATAATACCTTTTCAACAAGGAAAGAATGAATAAGAAGATATTTTGGTCTCCTGAGGTTTACTCGATCCAAGAAGGAGATATATCTGTCACTAAGGTGAATTGTGAAGCTCCAAGAAGTCATGATGAGGAATGTGATGATCACCATGTTCCAACTCTGACCTTGTGTTAAAATATCTTTTCAAGAGGAGGAACACTATGTGAATCATATCATGGAAAAGAACATGTCCGAATGAACTAGTTTTTAAAATATTATCACTTGAATTGCATACTACCAAGGTACCAAATACCATCATGTTTTTAGGATTAAGAAGTCATCATAGGTCCACTTAGTGCAAGTATCACAATAGTGTTTTTGAGCACTTACTTAATGTTTTAGATTGTTCCTGCATCTCATAGAAGAAGGATATTGTAACCACAATGTTTTTTTAATGAGAGTTCAGATGAAAAGAAATCATTTAGGGATAAATCCTTCTATTTGGAGGAGAAAACCTTTTTTAATGAGGATGAGATGAGCAAGAAAGTGTTTGGGCATCCTGAATTTTATTCCATTCAAAAGGGAAACATTTGTGTCACAAAGGTGAATTTTTAATCCAAAAAGAGCAAGGTGGTTATCTCCACGTTCTAACTCCAACCTTGTGTTCAAAGAGGATCATCATGTTTCCATATTGGTTCAAGTCTCACAAAAGTGTTTCTAAACACTCATTTAATTCCTTAGAATTTGTTCACATCTCACCAAAATGAGGAAGTTGCAATCCTAGTACTTCAAATCAACAAGAGGTTAAAATACAAATAATCTCATTCATGAATCATTTCTTCAAGGATCAATTTGAAAAAGGTTTTTAATCAATAAGAATATTTCCCATCTTTGTATTTCACGTCTCTCTCTCTTCTTATTTCTCCCCTTCCCTCTCTCTCTAACATTTTATTCATTTGGAATGTATTTTTTCACTTTGTCATCTTATTCACTTAAGTGACTTAATGTTACATTTAAAATTCCATTTTAAAAAATAAGAAAAGGACTTATTTTCATTCCTAGGGAATTTTAAAAGTCACATGATGGTGATATGCAAATTCATGTAGGGGAGATGAAAAGAAATTTTTAAAGCTATAAATTGGAATGTCTTATCCATTCCAAAGGGTTGGAAATTTTTATTTTTGTTAGTTTTTGGGATTTGTATCACTAATACTATAAGCAAATAAAGATACATTTCTTCTATATCCTTGTTTATGTTCCTCCATCCTATCTACTCTCCAACTTTTCAAGAATTGTAATAGTATACAACCAAGAAAAAAAATTGTGTCTTTGATTGATGAATTTATAGAACTTTGTGTCTTTGATTTATTAGTCTTGTTATTATTTACATGGTTGAATTCTTCCTATTGAATGTGGACCTAATATGGCTAATGTATGTGAAATATGTATTTATACTTAAAACATTAACCCCCTCTCTCTATTTTCCCATCCCCTCTTTACCTATCTTCAAAGAAAATTCCTCCCTTGTAAACTGTACAAGAAATTTTCCATATTTTTATTGGAGTAGTCATGTGTGATCCTTGACTTAACATACACCCCATATTCCTAGTTAATTTACATTCAATAAATGTGAGCCTCCTTATACCCAAGAAGGAGGAGATGATCCCCATGACCACTAGTTAAAACCAATAATATGCACTTCAACATATTATTTCACCGACATATCCAAGTATAATAAGGAGAACAATGTTTCAAATCAATGAATTAGAAAATTATACATTGAATTGTATATGTTCCTTGGTGTAGCCCAACAAAGTAAGTAGTGTGAGATTTCACATGTTGTATTTAGAAATTATATTAACCAATACATTTTGGATATGTTATTCATTAAATAATTCTCAAATATAAATTACATGAGAAATACCATCATCATTAAGTATGTCATTATCATCATATGTAATGAGAGGAATATGAGGTAAAGAAGAAGTAATTGTACCAATGAGAGAATTGAGTGGATGATTTTATGTATCCAAAGGATATTTTTTCTTATATGTAAGATGAACCTCTAGGTGGAACTTAAATTTAGAAGTTTGATGAGTAGGAAGCAATTCACTAAATATCTTGATCTTAGGGTTTTGGTTGACTTGAGGTTTAAATTGCACTAGAGTAAACTTGAATTCAATAGAAATGTTGTAATTCATATGAATAACATTCATATAAATTTTTTCCTCATGCATATCCTAGATTCTAATCCTTTTTTGATGCTTTTGCTGCACTATATGGCTATTGAGTCTTCTTGTAATAGTTTATAGTCCCTTAAAAACTATGGACTACTTTTTTCTGCTCTATTTGGCTTGTGGTATTTTTTGTAATAGGGTATAGTCCCTTCAAAACTATTCACCCCTAATAAAATTTATTTTTGAAGCTTATAACATTTGTTAGTAGAGTTTTTAATACATCTATAGTAATCAGAATAGACATTAGAATAAAAATATTCATCTTGAGACTTTCTCATATCAACCTTAATAGGTGAAGGGAGAGAGATAAAGTTACATTCAAGTGAATTTCATAAGATCTCATGTATTGGGGAAGGAAACCATGTGAATTGTCTTCGAGGATAAGGTTGTAACTGGAGATTTTTGGTTTATATATTACTTATTTTAGTTTTAAAATTATTATCATTGGTTTTTCCATTATATTTAGATTTATGTTGGAATTTATATGTAGATACATTGTGTGGAGTAGACTCATATTGAAGTTTATTAAATACAAGTAGATTGACCTATCTTTATTTTAAATTCCATGACATAACTCATTAAAGGATTGAAATGTTTCAAACATGATATATTATTGCAAGGTATATAGGATACTCTAAGTAAATAGATCACTAAGTTCACTGTCCATAAGGATATTTGTCATTATTATAATCATAATCATGTATTAGAAGATATAATCACTAATTGGTCCATTAGATCCTTGTTGTGTTTAATCCCTTTGAGTATAGGAAACCTTATCAACATTATTGATATTAAAGTGTGTAAGAAATTGATTATCCAATGGATTAAAATCCCTCATGGATTAGATAGGTAATTCATAAAAACATTGTAAATTATGATCCTTAAGACTTATAGAGAAAATATTAATCATAATTTTATCATTATAAGCATAATATAAAAAAAAAAACATGAAAGGATTAAAGGTTCTTGTTGAAATGACCTTAATACTTATAAATAGGAAGCATATGAGACACAAAATTTGAGAGTAAAGGACAAGATTTGATGTCAGGTTAAAGTGGATTATCAAGTAATTACTTAGAATCCATAATATGAGAATATATAGACATAACTCTTTCTAATTGCAACACCTTAGTCTATAAATCATGAATGAGATGCTTGAGGGAACCTATAATATAGGGAAAATGCAAGGGCCCATGAATACGTATAAGAGATGTGGAGATAATAATAGAAAATGGGATATGTATTGTAACTTATTTAAGGGGGAAAATATATGCCCCATATTAGGAGTGTATGTTGAAATAATCTATGTATAAAGAGGGTACAAATCAATAGTAGATTTTTAGAGTATAATTTATAGGTATTTTAGATGCGGCCAAACATTTCTACTCATTTATGGCTATATAAAGGAGGATGTCAATATGTTGAGGATTAAGAATTATACATTATATAAATTCATATTCAAAAATAGTATCAAATATTTTGGTATGAGTATAAGAATCATCATGAGAAAATCCCCCTTGGGAAGGTTCATTAGAGGTGGCCATAAAATTATTAGAAAAGAGAAATGATAAATGTATATCTAAAGAAAAATGGAGAACAACCCTAAAGATGATTAGGGTTGTGTGTAGAAGACATTATTTGGAATAAGGTCACCTAAAACAAATAGGTTAATGATTGGATTAATAAGTAGGTTCACTAGATGATTTACCCTAATTATAATAGAGATATTAGAAACTTATGTGCAATCAATTAATAAATAAATGCTACAACATTCAAATCTAATAGTATATGTAAAATGATATTAAGAAGGCGAATTCAATTAGGGTACATATTAAATATAGTAAAACATAATAAGATGGGTGTAATTATGTTTTTGACTAGTCTGGAGATGATTTGGGTATGAAATGAGGATTAAATGCATGGAAATATTATGAAAATTTTGTCTCTAATTTTGGAACTACACTATGCACATGGATGAATCCATTTTTCATTAGATTGGACTATTGAATGGTTTTTTTATAGGTTATAAATGAGATTTTGTAACTTCTAGGGCCTCTGTGAATGATTGGTGTATGGCTTACTAAGAAATTTTAGGTTTTAATCATGTTTTAAGCCCTCTAAATCAACCACCTTGACCTAGAACAGTAATCTATGATAAAACCCCTACAAAAGAGTTAATAGTTGGGTTGAAGCATA
>JAHRHJ020002181.1:0-13987 GCA_019776745.2 Taxus chinensis
CTGCAGGATAAGATAAACAATAAACAACACCATCCATTGGTAGAGTGAGATATAGGTCCTAGCCAATTATGAGCAAAACTTTCTCATTTACTTTCTACACTTTGGTTACATGTTTGATTTTCTTCAGAAAAGGTCACCGAACTTGAGTTTCACTCATGACATGTTTTTTATATGGGGCAATGTTGATACATTTTTTGGTATTTGAAGGGATCAAGAGCAATTTAAATTGACATTTTCTAGAAGCTCAAGTTGGGACCAAACGGTCTTGGAAAAATTAATCATCATTGAGCATGTCTTTGAGTGAAATATGAAGATATGGAATTTGGAATTTGGAGAGGCAAGACAACCTTGTAGACCGTAGACCAAGAGAAAGGTGTAACATCGGTTGAGGTGTGAAAACTAGTGCGATAAGCCCATAAAGTGAAACAATGTGTGTGCAATCCTTATCAGTATCGTTAGCCACTTTCCATAAGAAATTTTTTTAGTCAATTAAGCTTAGCCATTTGTCTGAGGATATAAGTGAAGAAAAAATGAGTTGAATGCCAAAGGTGTTGCAGAGTTTACGTAGGGTTTTATTTTTGAATTGTTTCCATTATAGTAATGAGGCAATGAGGATCACTAAAGTGATAAATGATGTGGTGATTGATGAATTCACATATTTTCTTGATTTAGTTGAAATGAGAGGGATGGATTCTACCCATTTAGTGTAATATTTCAGTTTTTGTGATGATCCATTAATGACTTGAGAAGAATGAGGTTTAATATCTCCGATGAGATCCAAACCCCATTAGGAGAAAAGGTCAAAGGTCTCTGGAAACCTGTAGAGGCATGGATAGGGGGTATGGTGAAGATTAGCGTATTGTTGACATTTCACTCAACGTTTACCATAATCAAAACAGTCTTGGTTTAGGGTTGGCTAGTAGTAGCCGAGGTGAAGGATGCATTTAATGACAACAAGGCCACTAAAATGACCACCGCAAATCCCATTGTGAACTTCTTTAATGGTGTCAACGTTACATAATCATAACAGTATTGGTTTAGGGTTGGCCAGTAGTAGTAAAGGTGAAGGACGCATTTCAGCGATAACAAGGCCACTAAAATGCCCACTGCAAATCCCATCATGAAGTTACTTAATGGTGTATGGATTTCAGAACTTTTAAGGGCATCATAGGAGGATGTCATCAAAGCCACATTTGTAGAAAAAACCACCCATGATGACATATCGATAGATACTTTTGAGGAAGGCCCATTGTCCATTGCGAGTGAGTTCCAGAGGTAGAATTGAGATGGAAAGGTAATCAGTGAACTATTTATAACCAAATTTCACGTGGATCGGTTTCAATTCTTCCTACAAAGTTAACGTCTCGAAATAAATAAGAGGTTGATTGCAACCTTTTTATTATGACAAATATTTTTGAGTCGGAGGTAAGTAGGTATTTGAGAAGCAAGGAAAGCCATGGTATCCATGAATTTTTTAGTGGACTGAGGAGTGGTTTGAAGTTCATAATGATCAAAGGTAGTCAAAATCATTTCGACATGAGGTTTGATACTTTTGAAGTACCCTCGTTACAAAACTAGTATAAATCATTGACTTGGTTCATAAGTAGTTGGAAGTCACCAAAGATATTAATGGATTTAATTTCTAAGGCTATGGAGGTATAAAGAACTAACATGAGTGTTTCATATTGGAAATGTTATTAGTGCAATAAAAATATAGTTTGGAATATAAAGGCATAGGCTCACCATCAAGAGAAGATAAGGGATGACCCATGTACCTACCACCCCCATGCTAACATTTAGAACCATCAAAAAATAAGGTCATCTGATAAATGGTGTCATTAAGGGAGAGGGTAGTATGGATTCATCAAGGAAATTGAAGTTAGAAGATTGATTTATGGAAAGAGGGTGCATCTATAAGTTGTTTGGTGATGGGTTGTCCTTTACAAACTTTTGATGGATGATTCAAGATCTAGGTCTGCAAGAGGCATGATCCAATGTGTAGCACATTAGTGGTTAGTAAGGCTTACCATACATCTAATGTAAGGGGTTAGTGTTGGTGACAATGAGGGTTTTGTGGTTGAGTAGGTAATGGAAAAGTTTGGTGGCAATGAAGAATAGGGCTAAGCACAATTTTCAGCATGAAGATTTCTAGTCTCATAGTCTAAAAGAGTATGAATTATATAATAAACCACATGCTCCCTATGCCTTCTCCATTCGATGAGCGAGTATGAAAACAAAGGAATGATCAGTGGAAGAAATGTAGAGGTAAAACGACTTGTCATCCTTTGGTAGGATGAGCATAGGTGGGTGGAGGAGGTATTCCTTTAACACCCTCAAAATATTTGTGGCACTAATCTACCCAATTGAAGGAAACATATTTTTTAAGAAGATGATGAAAAGGGTGAAAATTG
The DNA here is from genome assembly GCA_019776745.2 of Taxus chinensis. Taxonomy (NCBI): domain Eukaryota; kingdom Viridiplantae; phylum Streptophyta; class Pinopsida; order Cupressales; family Taxaceae; genus Taxus; species Taxus chinensis. Next base: position 2,412 of record JAHRHJ020002181.1, read on the forward strand.
ATCAAGATTTTAGAAATAAGTGTCCAATAGATTACATTTATCTTGCAAAATACGAAGTTGTCAAAAGGTTAGTATGTGGAAGCATCTCAAGAACTATGAGGTATTTGACCAATTCTTAGACTTAGTTATAAGGTCATCAACATAATCTTCCAAAATTTCATACATGATGTCCTGGAATATTTAGGTCATGACACGCTAATATGTAGCACTAGTTTTTTTAAGGCCAAAGGGCATGAAACAATAATAGAAGGTCCCCAAGGGGTGATGAAGGTAATTTTGTGTTGATCTTCTGGTGTAAGTAATATTTGGTTATAACCCAAAAAACCATCCATGAGTGATTGCATCTCATGGATGGTGGTGAGGTCAACAAGTTACTCAATACTGGGTAGAGGAAAGTCGTCCTTGGGGAAATCTAGGTTAAGGTCATGGAAATCCATGTAGATGTAGAGTCCCCTTGTCACTTTTGTGACAATAACTATGTTATAAATCCATTGGGGATTTTCAATGGGTAATATAAAAGAAACAGAAAGGAGGCCCTGGAGTTCTTCTTTCATAACAAGAGAAATGTGAGGATGCATTTTTTGTAGATTCTTTTTCAAAGGTTTGGCATTATAAATAGTTATAATATTTTTGACCAAAATATTCGGGTCAATACTGGGCATATCAACATAAGACCAAGAAAAATTATTTGTTATGATCTCAGAAGGAAAGTGGTGAATGTATCATGTTTAACATCACTCTAAAGATTGACCTATCTTTAGAATGTGTGGGTCATCCTAAGTATGAACTGTTGATCTCGATAGCCAATTTGTTCAATATGGTTTGTGTCTCATAAGGCAACAATCGGTGAATATAAGAATCTTCCTTACCTAAGGTAGGTTAGAATATAATAATCTTCCTGACGTTGAATGATGTTGATAGAAGGATTTGTCATCATCGATCATGTTAAGATACATGTAAGGGAAGAGAAGAGGGAGAATCTCCATCATGAAAATAAGGTCAAGAGGTCCTAAGGGAATACAGTGGTCACCAAAAATTTTTTTTAAGAGTAATGGATTGTCGATCCATAGAATTTATCGGTGAAGGAGGTGAGCATGGGTGAATGGGGTGGAGAAGGTGCATCATTCCTCAATGAGGTTCAACTCATGGTATTTCTTAGAAGAAGGTGGTCCTTAGAAAATCCATGATACCACTATGGCAATCTTTGTGTTTATGAGTGGTGCAAGGAATGACCTAGTATGATAACCATGTTCGTAAAGAATCCAAAACCAAATTCCTTTCCAAGAACATAATGATGAAGGAAGGTGTGGAGAAAAGCAATGGTTGCTGAGAGTGTTGGAGATCGGATGAAAACAGGTCTAGTTGGGGAAGGTGGCTATTATAGAGTACATGAAGAAATGCTTCAAGTCCCCCATACGTTAAGTTTAGTGTGAAGGTAGGGTGGTCCATAGGGGAAATACTTCACCTACACATTAGTTGATTATGTGGGTGGTTATTGATGAAGGTTACCGTATTATTAAGTAGTAACGAAGTTGTTAATGTTATGAGAGGAGGTACTCCCCCAGAAGTGAGGTGATGAAATAAATCATTCTAAGGGATCAGATAGTTGTTATGTGGGTAGCTAGGAATGGATATGAGTCACCATGGATGGCTTAGAAGAAGAAGAATCAAATGTTTGATAAGTAGATGGGTTGGTTAATGGGCCAGCTAAAGAAGTTATGGACTAGTAATTGGGAATAGAGGATTTTGTTGTGCAAGATGTATCGGTAGAAGTGGTGGATGCAGGTAAGTGGATGAAGAAGAAGCAATAGTAGTGCTAGATGCCTTAACTGGTCATAAGGACATTATTACATCGATAGAGCATGTTACAAGATTTGAATGATGAGGGATCCACCTAAATGATGTAGTTGTTCCTCTTCATGTTCAAATTTTAAACAACAATGTAAGGTAGAAGGGAAACAATCCATGACATGGATTTTACATCGGTCAGCCAAGTAGTATGTTGTATTGGAATTCCCATTCTAATACAAAGAATAATTCAATGAATAGTACTGAGGATCCATGTGAAATGTAGAGAATTGATGGTACCGAGGGTGGAAGGTCATAGCATCATTAAATGAATGTAACATAAATGGGTTATTATGCATGTAATTAGCAGGGATGCACATTTTTTTGTACACATGGGAGGAAATGATGTTGATACTGACACGTCCATTGATCATAATGCATCAAACGTGTGTATTATCAATGTTGAGGGAAATGAATAAGGCATGGTTAGGATCATCAGATTGGAGAGGGAAAATCTCTTCATCAGAAAAACTAATGACATAGAGACTTGATGAATGGTAGTGGATGGAGAAGATGGAGATGAAGTAGTGAGAGAAGCCACATGATGAGGAATTATAATGGTGGAAATATGTGTGGGGTCATTAGGTAGAACCTCAATAGATTGTGGCACCTCGATGAGGGCATGATGATGAGACTTAGAGGTTTGGATGAGGTCATAAAAAGACATTTTGAGAGGAGACTGGTGCAGTTGTTTGATCATGGTACAATGTGCTGACTCCATCAAGAAATGGGATATGCCAGCCCATGGATGGTGACTTTGGGTACAGGTGCAGATGGAATGTTATGGTAAAGGTGTAGTGGATGGTTTATTCTGTCTTCAATTTTCCTTTTTCTGTTTCGTGCACGAGTGACAACTTGAAACATATTAATCTGAGGAAGAGAGGGAGATGAATCGTGAAAGGTATAATGGCAAGAGGGACAAAAACCTAGTGTGGGATAAGAACCCTATGAAATAAGTATGTCACACTGGCATTTCAAAGGAGTTTTGAGTGAGTTCTCTAATCTAAACCATATTGATCTCAAAGGTAAAAGGAGGAAAAGAGGGCTGTGGAGGTGGAGGTGGAGGTTGCTACTAGATAGAAATGGGGTGGGGCTGCATGGCGACAGGCGAGGGTGGAATGAGAGCTTCATCCAAAAGGTCATCTTCTTCTAAGATATCTTCGGGAGAACATAATTGAAGAAGAATAGCCTTAAGGTCCTTACAATTTTCAACATCATGTCCTAGCACACGATGATAGCTGAAAATCTTGGTATCGTTAAACCCTTACGGTTTAGGTTTGAGTGGGTCATAAAGCTTGAGAGGTGGAAATGTGATGATAGAGGTTTTTAAAAGGTTAACAAGGATGGTAGTGTAAAATCTTTCCAAGGGATCACAATGAGAAGTGAGAATAGGTTTGGATAGAGGTTTGGGTGACTTATGTGGAAGGAATACTACTGGAGGCACAGTTGATTTGGATGTAGGTTTGGGTAATTTCTACGGAAAATAAGCTTCTAAAGGTGGAGTTGGAGGTTGATTAGGTTTAACTACCCTTTTTGTAGGTAGTGTGGTTGTGGACTTGGGTTGCACCTTCTTGGGTAGACATGTTGAGGGAGTGTGTGAGGTAGAAGGGAATGCAAAATATGGAAGGGGATGGGTCAACCATGGTGAGAGTGGAGGTATAAGTGAAGGTAGTGGTAGGAGGTAATATGGAAAGTGGAGGTTGAAGAGAGTGTAAAGGGTGTTGATAACGATGAGGACATGGGAAGTGGAGAAAGTATGGTGAGATGGAAAAGGCATAAGTAATGTAGAATACTTGGGTGGGATGGAAATATTTGGCAAGGATGTAAGTTGTTTCATTTTAAGTTTACTTGGGGAAGGAGGTTGCTTGACCAAGGTTGATGGATGAGGACCTAAGATGGATGGAAGTGGTGAAGGTGAGAGAGGAGGAGTGGGAGAAACTTTGGTATGAGGTCTAAGAGGTTGGGTCTTCCTCTTAGGTGGGGGGATAGGCTTGGTGATAGTTTGGGATGATGTGGCTAAATCTATCTTAATGGGAGGATGGACTAGAATGTGGTGTCGACATGACCCCTAATGTAGCAGTAGGTTTGGGTGCAAATGCAGGTATAGGTGTAGGTAGAGGTTTGGGTGCATGTGGTTATCGGGGTAATGGAAAAGGTTTAGGTGTAGGTGAAGATGATGTAGAAGAGGCTACGATAACTAGCTTCAGGTGCGAATGGATTTAATGGTCTTGAACAGTTTAGGATAAATATGTTGAAGTTTCTACATGGATGACATTTGCATTTGAGTCAATACAAGAAGTCAAAGTTGCATCCCTAAAGCATGGAATAGTCGACATAATCCAAGCGGCCTGCTAAATGTGAGAATGGTGCAAAAAAGGAGGGGGATGATGTTGATTTGGTAGTAATCACTGTAAATAATCTGTCTGTGAGACAGGGAAATGTTTCGCTTCATACGACTCTGTGGGTAGAAGAGATGATAGAAAATCGACATGGTATTTAAATTCTAGTGGAGAATTGTCACCAACAGGAAGAGATTCCACTAACGATTCCTTTGTGGATAGAGGAGGAGGCAAGGTTGATTGTATAGGCTCTTTCTTTGGTAAAGAAGAGAGTAACATTGGGCTCTTCTGTAGGTAGAAGAATGGGTAATGTGGGTTACTTCGACAGGTGGCAAGATGACTAGGATAGATGAATCTGGGATAGATGAATCCTCCAAGATAAGGTAAGGTAGACTCCTCCTTGGGTAGTGCAGCGGATGAACATAGGTTCTTCTATGGGTGGATGAAAGATCTCATGAAATAATTTCCTCAATAGATGGGATGGGAGGAAACTGAGAGGAAAGAGAATTCGATATAATATCAAAAATGACATGAACCTCTCGAACGTTGGTATCATTAGTTGAGGTTTCGTCGGCTTGGTTGGATGATGGGGTGTGATTTGGAAATGACTTCTTGAAGATGTGGAGGTTTTGGTTAGCTGGTGCATTGGGGTTATCCAAGACGAGATATCCATTATCTAACATTTATTGGATGATGTTTTTGAAAGTTATATAATTACCGTCACTATGACATCTAACATGATGATAATTGTAGTAATCATTCTCCTTGTACCATGAAGGCACATGATGGGAAGGGTCAAAACCAATATGTGTCTTTGATGGGTGGAAGGGTGATTGCTCCAGCTTTTAGAAGATTTTCCAAAACTAAGGAGTAAGGTTCTCCAATGGGAGTATATTTTCATTTTTCCTGCTTGAACTGGAAAGTATGAATAGGAGAAATATTAGAAGAAGGTTTTGATTGGTTGGATGGATGAGAAGGGATGAATTTTAAAACCACTGCATTGGAAGATCCTTTTTCTTTAGAATAATTATTTTGTGGTTTGGAAGAAGAAGAGGTGTCATTGGATTTAAACTAAGTGCTTTTTTTGTGCAATTGTAACTTATTCTCTTTGATAGCATGCATTTCAAGTTTTCGGGCCATGGTGAATGCCTCATCAAATGTTTGGAAGGTTTGAACTTGGAGAGTTGGAGAGATATTCCTAGCACAAGCTCTAGTAAATAACTCTATTAATTCAGTTTGAGGTAATTGAGTGAGTTGATTAATAAGGTTCCACCAATACGTGACAAAATCTTAGATAAACTCATCCTCATATTGGCGTAACAAATACAAGTCAATCATTGTGACCTTATTGAAAATGTTAATGGAGAAATGATCAAGAAATGCATGGGATAATTGATTGAATGAGAAAATAGAGTGCCTAGGTAGAGCACTATACCAGTCTTAAGGCCTAGGTCATGTCAAGGATATTGGCAAAGTTCAGGAGAAGTAAGGCATCATCATAGGCAATCAGATAACATACATGTTTAAAAGATCACAAATGTTGTTGTCGGATCTTCCTTGCTATTAAATCAGTTAAATTTTGAGCATTTCCCAATGTGCAGGGTATGGATGAATTGGAATAAAAGGGTGAATAGGCTCATTACAAATCTTGTCGTAAGTTAGACAATTATGAGAGCCAAAACAAATGCTTCTAGGGTATACATCTTTTCCATCATCATTTTGATCAAATCATTGGTCATGGATTGGATTGAGGTGGACCTCTAGTGGTATAAGGAGGTGGATATGATGAGTAGGAAATAGTAGGAGCACACATGTATATGGATTTTCCGAGTAAGAAAATTGAGAAGGGGGGATATAAGTTATGGTAGATGATGATAACATATACCCTGAATGGGAAGTGTAGGTGACAGATGGTGGCTTGAGAAAAGGTATAGGTGGGAGGAATGTGTGTAGAAATCCTTGCATGGAAATAGTGATAGAGTAGCAGGTATAGACATGACCAAACTTTGGAAATGGGGTTAGACACAACTGGATGTTGCAAGGTAATATGAACTGATGAGGTGGAAATCCCTACACTAGGGGTTATAGATGATGGTGAGGAAGATGTCAAAGATGTGATAGGTGTCTGTAGGTGTAGTAGATATAGAATATGTGGGAGTGATATGAGAAACAGACAGGTGGTAAGGTGGAAGTAGGTACTGCTACACTAGTGGTGGCTGATACATGGAAGTGCGGACCAAAGAAGGAGGATGGATACATGAGCATACCATAGATAAGATATCATGACGAGTCACAGGTAGATGAATGAGCCAGATAATATTCTAAGGTAGTAGGATTATGATCAAGGAGTTTTGCAAACTTCTCGTCACCTGCATGTATAGAAATAGGTGAGGTGGGGTCCATGGATGAAGAAGTAGAATGTGGTGAAGGACTAGGTGGTAGTGGTTGGAGGCTAACGTATAAAACTAGAGTGTTGGCTTGTCTGCGAGTCAAAACCATGTGAATGGTGGTAGAAAAAATAATTTGATTTCTGCAGATGGTACAAAAACAACAAAATGATAGCAGTAAGAAATATGGAAATGGTGGAATTTGGTCATGGTTGTTTTGATAGAAAAATCAAAACACAAAGACCGACACCAGTTGGCTAACTGATGCCGATAGAAAGAGCGGTAATCTGATGCCGGTCACTGGATCGATGTCAATTACTATGAATAAATGGAAGATTTGAAAATATAGAAATGAAGGGTGAAAAGTCAAGTGAAACTAGACTCTGAAGATGATACTAAAGACTGAAGAAATATGATGAAGTGATAGAATAAGTCACAGAAAATGTCCAGTTTATGAATTGAACACTTTTTTGGGAGAAATAACCAAATAACAGGGAACTGACATCTGGTCATGTAAACTGATTCTGGTATGAAGAGGTAACCAATGGCGGTCATTGATGGACCGATACCAGTTACTGGTGAAATCTAAGAGGAGATGAAAATTTGAATTTTGGTAATTAAGTCAAATGAAAATACCAACCCAACAACTGAGTATATGCAGTGATGAGTCCTAACATGCCCTCAAAAAAACTCATAATACACCAGTTGTGATGGTGGGGGCGTGTAAGGATAAGAAAACAAGATGAAACAATGTCTCATCACACCTCAAAACACAAATCAAAGAAAAATAACAAAACACATAAAATCCTATGCTGTAGATTTTATGTTGTGTGGCTTATGCCATTTAGAACTGACTATGAGTAGAATAAAGTCTTTTAGTCAACGAGGGTGCCCTATAAGTAACTCTACTATCTATGGATGGTTTTTGGTAAATTTTGGCTTGATTTCCCAAATATATACTCCACATTATGCAAGGCCCTACTCTGATACGATGACTAGCTAGAAAACTAGTTGGATCTGCATCGCTAATCTGATTATTAGTCCGTTAATGAGTAACTGCTGGGAAGGAAGATGTTTAAGAAGTGTGTAATTTGTTCAAGTGATTTGGTTTGGGATTTGTGTGCAAGAAGTGAGCTATACTTAATTCCCACCAACCATCAACTGGTCATGACCATCCAGCATATAGGTTGCAAATAAATTTAAGTGAGCTAAATGCAACATACATAAGGATGAAATGTAAACCAGATTTTAATCCCAAATTGAAAGTGAAATTCGATGAGAGCAATAATGAATATGCACAGAGTATGTCTTTCACTAATGCAATACAAACTAAAAAGAAAGTGTTCTTTTAAACACCTAAATTCAAACATTTACTTAGACAATTAGTAGAAGAAGAAGAATGTTCCCAACGAGAAAGATTTAATGTGAACTATTTTAAGAAAGAAATAGACACACAAATATTCCCTAAGAATGAAAAATGCAAAATGAACCCAAATGATAGGGTCCCACTAGGGCATGCCAAAATGTTTCACCTTCAAAGTAATGTGATAAAATAGATAAGGGTAACGGAGCGTAGGAGGAATACATGTGTTACTGTAGATGGGAGAAGTTTGCACACATTATAGTAGACGTTGAATCAAACTAATTGTAGGAGAGATCATCTTTGGCTATGAAGGAATGACCTTATATAAGAAACAAAAAAAGACCACCAAATACTATTAAATAACAAGAGTCAGAGGATTGACTTAGCAAGGATAGATTTGGGAAGCGTGACAATTCCTCCTCGAATGACTTACCAATCCTCTGTTTAATAAAACTTAATGTAATGAAGAAATGATAAAACAGTGGACTCCTAATGAAGTTGATAAGATTTAGGTATCTCCTATAACATACAATAAGAAAATTTAGCATAACAAGAAAGGTTAGGATTAAATCCTGATGGTTGGTTGGTTGGTTTGGGTCTACATATCTGATAAAGGCTATAGGATGAGGTTTGGATAAGGCTAGAAAAGGTTCTAGGTTGTTTTGGAGGAGGTATGAGTGTGATGTTATAGAAGAAATTTCCAAGTCTCAAGAGACCAACGTCGGTTAGGTGACCTATGCTGACTTAGGGAAGGAGACCAACGATGCTAGTTGGGTGACTAGTGTCAGTAGGGGAAATTTTTTTATAATGTTAAGAAGCTGAGAATTGGGGAACTCTCTTATGATTACAATAAAGAGTGATGGGGATTATGAATAGGTTTGTAAGACTTTTTGTTAAGGCTTAGAGAGACTGATATGTGGCTTTAGTCAAGGTATGGAAGGTGAAACAGTGTAGAAGGTTGGCTAGAGGTACTGGGGAGTGGATCCAGGTAAGGTATAAAGAAAGGTGGTATCTAAATTGATATGGTTTAGTAAAACACTTTCAGAGCTATTAGAAATGACAATGGAGAAAGATAACACTTACTTGTTTCATGTAACTTGGAATTGGATGGTGGTGGTGGTTAGCAGAATGTGGTGATCCAGAGTGAATACAACAGCAAGATGACACGATGCTTCCTAGTATGTGTGGATGTTGGAGCTCTGAAGAACATGTGGATGAGCTGAATGAAATGTCTGAATGCTTGAGAGGGGCTTTGGATTGGTCGTCGAGTGAGATCGACGTGAGTGCTTGAACATGCGAATGTACAAGAAGTGTAAGCTAATAAATCCAGATTCAGAACCTTAATTAAATAGTTAAGAAACTCTTATTTAACCAAATCGATGGTAGTTAGATGAACGACATTGCCCGAGGGATAACCGAGCGTCGGTTAAGGTAAATAAGTCCAAGTTTCCAAAAATAGCCTAATCTTTGCTATTTTTTGCGTGATTTGAATCCTCATTCCATGTCTTAAGTGGAGAATAATTCTTAGATAATTAGGAGCGTTGTTTGGAGAAGAAATAGGGAATTAATGGTAGGGCTAGACTAAGGTCCCAGTTAGTTGGGATAAGTAGTGACTTAGTCTTAGTTAATTACTAGGATATGGAATAGGTCTTGGGCGAGGTGGATAGGTGAGGTGTAAATCAAACTTAATTAAAAGTAATTAAATTAATTTATAATGTGAGGATGAATATTAATTTAAATAAAGGTGATTCCAGGAATATCATGTGATCAAGGGGGCCATGTCATGTGACATGTGTCAAATGGATGAGTTGAAAGGGTGGTGAAAGGTATTTTGACCCATTTTGGGTGGTGTCTACCCATCTATATCTAAACCACTGGTAGAGACAATGATTATTTATTGTTAAATACCATGGTCAAGGGAAATGACATCAAAAGGTGCTCACACATTTAACGCTGTCCCTTCTTATTACCTGATTATAAGGGTGAAATTTCACTTAGACAATCAACGCACCCCCAACTCAGAACTTGACACATTTAAAACAACCTTTTTCACACCATCCCCCATCTTATTGATCAACACAAAAAACCAAGAGAACACTATTCAGCTCACCATATAATAAAAACCATTACTAAAAGCCTTACCAACTTCTACCCCAACCACATACTATTAGTCCAAATTCCACATCTATAGAATTAGGCGATAACTCTCTCAAATCCAAATTTCAACCTACACAAGTCTTCATCTGTTAGGGATAATTTTGATGAATCTACTCCCTCGATTTGCCACATGACATTACTGATCTACTCCCACTCCCATCACATCCTGATCAATACCACATCCATCTTGTACCCATTTAAAAACATAACTAGATACCCTCTTGAAAACATTCATGACACAACTACCTCACCTAACCACCATTAATCCATATTCATCCCAGCTATAAAGACCAAAAAATCTGAAATTACAAAACCTAAAAATCATTTATATCTCATAACATATATTCAAACTCCTCTCAATCATCAACAACCTACTTTCAACAATCACACCTAGCTCTCCCAACCAAAAAGGGACGCATAAAAAGGGGATTGTTCAAGGATTTTAAAAGGCCTCACATACCTTTTTGGGGAATCGTACTATTTCGCAGCCCTATGCCTTTTTTTCACACCTCCGACTAAAAAGGTCTTCCCACGCCTACTAGTCACCGGATTATTTAAGACCGAATCCTACTTTCAGCGTCCATATCACCCCTTTTCCTCCATCCATCACACACATCCCAAACTCCTTAATGACAGACAACTAAAACACCTACAAAAATGTTACTTCTTTTGGAAGATCAAAGATAAACAAACTTATTACCATCCACATATGGACCTAAGGGAGTATACGACCTTCCTGGACAAACCTCCTTTGCAATCCCTAATTACACTACCAACCCTCAACCATTCCACCCACGAGGAGGAACATGATGGTATGACTTTCATGTTGCCTCTCTTCAATTATCATAAAACACAAGAATCGGCATAAAAGAATTGTAAGGAACTTCACTTGAATCATCCAAATATTGGGGAACTCCATAGTTTATGCTGGACATTTGTTAGACAATGCCCACCTATATTTTCTAGTCTAAGAACCCTTAAGCAAAAATCCTCGTCCCATCACGTTGACCCTATACACAGGCTACTCACTTGTACCATTAACAACACATATCCTTTCGAGCCAGAAGCCAACTTTCTAGTCATCGCCCTATCTCTAGAATTATTGTGGGATTTATCTGATAAGCCTAAAGTATCTATATCGTCACATGATCGTTCTGACAAACACCATCACCTAAAGCTAATGTTTCCATACTCACTACACCACCGGCAGCCACCATTTAAAAGGGATCATTCCAATAGTGACAGCAATCCCCTATCAGATGTCACTTTATGGTTAATTCACACACCATCAGATCATAAACAAGTCGGAATTGAGCCTCTAATCAATCCAATACCTACCTGCAGAGGATCCTCTTCCCTCACAAAATTTTAGGTGCCCTTAAAACATCCACATCATATCATTTCAACCATATGAAACCCTTCCCCTTAGCCAGAAGATCAGAACTGCACTTTTATTCCTCCCCATTCCAATGATGTCCTCAT
>JAHRHJ020002182.1:0-7500 GCA_019776745.2 Taxus chinensis
TGCATTTGGACATGCCAGAAACACGCACTTGATCACACACCCGCACACACACACGCACATGTACTTACAGATGCACACGTACACCACAAGCACACGCACATGAACATGCACGCGCACACGCACACGCATGCAGACATGCACGTGGACAAATACATAGACACACGCACGGACACGCACATACACACGCACACGTACATGCATAGAGAATAACACACGAACACACACAAACTGCCACAATCATACACGGACATGGACATGCACACACACACGCACATGAACATGCACACGCACACGCACACGCACACGCACACGCACACGCACACGCACATGCACATGCATGCATGCACATGCACATGCACATGCACACGCGCAACATGCACATGCACACGCACGCGCACATGCACATGCACATTCACACACACAACACACACACACGAGCACATGCACATGCACACACACATGCACTCACGCACACACGCATACGCACATGCACACAGAGATACCCACACACGCAAATGTACATGCACACGCTCACGCACACGCACATGCACGAGCACACACGCACACGCATACTCACATGCTACATGCACATGCACACGCACATGTACACGCACACGCAAACGCCTATGCACACATGCACAACGCACATGCACAAGCACATGCTCACACATACACGCACATGTGTGCACACATACATAGCCACACACGGACGCACACGCACACATGCACACAGCACACGCACAGCGCACTATGCACACGCACATTCACACGCACAACACACACACGACATGCACATGCACACGCACACGCACACATGCATACGCATGCACCACAAACATACCCACGCACCCACGTACAAGCACACGCCCACGCATGCACATGCAATTTCTCAAGCAAACATGCACACACACATGCACACTGCACAGACACACGACACACGCACACGCACATAAGGACATAGGCGTGCATACACGTAAACACACACACATGCACACGCACATGCACCACATACACGTACACGCACAAACACACGCACACACACATGCACACCTAGACGACACACGCAGACACGAACACACACATGCTACACAAAACACACGCACACTCATGCACACACACATAGCACATGCACACGCACATGTAGCACGCGGACATGCACGTACGACACACACATACACACGCACACGCATGCACACATTCACACACGCACACGAACATGTACAGATAGTTACACCACGTACAGGCACACACACATGCACACGCATTACGCACAGGTACATGCACACCGTACACACACACGCACATGACACATGCACACGCACACGCACACGCACACACACACGCACATACGCAAACACATGCACACGAACACACAGACACACAGACATGAACGTGAGACATGAACACACACACGCACACGTAAAGGAACACACACACACACACACACACACGCACACGCACTGGCACACATCACACACACATGCACATGCACACACACATGCACAACACACGCACGGGCACACACACAGGCACACACGCACGCACATGCACATGCTCATGCACACGCACATGCACATGTACACACACATGCAAACACCTATGCACACTCAACACGCACATGGACAACCACATGCACGCACACACACGCACATGCACATGCTCACGCGTACACTTGCACAGTGCATCACACAAGCATACATACCCACACACAGACGCACGACACACATGCACACTCACACGCAGGACACACATGCACACACACACGCATGCACACGCATCACGTATGCACATGCACACACACATTCGGACACACAAAACACACACACACACACGCACACACTCATGCACAAGCACATGCATAACGCATGCACACACGAACATACCCACACACACACGTACACACACACGCTACACGCACTTGCACATGTACACACACACGCACAGGCACACTGCACATCCTCATGCACACACACACGCCACATGTACACGCACATACGCAACACACACACATGCACACTCACACACACATGGACACGCGCACATACACAAGCACACGCTCATGCACATGCACACGCACACCCATACGACGCACACGTGTGCACACGCACACGCATACCCACACACAGACGCACATACACACGTACACGAACCACGCACAACGCACATGCACACGCAAGCGCACAGTCACACGCGCAACACACACACGCACACATGAACACGCACATGCACACGCACATGCCACTAGACACATGCACACGCATACGCATGCACACAGACATGCCCACACACCCTTGTACACGCACACGCCCACGCACATGCACATGCACATTTCTCTACGCACATACACACTCGCGTGCACACATGCACATGCACACGTACATAAGGACATGCGTGCACACACAAAAACCCACACACGCATGCAGACATACATGCACACACACACACTTACGCACATGCACATGCACACACACAGACGAACAGGCACAGGCACCTTGAAGAACACGCACACCCTGATGAACACGCACTACACACGGACACACGCAGCGTACGCGTGCGCAAGTGGACACACTAGATGAACACACACACGAACACACACACCCTGATGAACACATTGCACACGCACACGCACATGCACAATGCACACCCTGCACGACAACATGCACTCACACACACACATGCACACGTACACACACATGCACACACACACATGCACACACACACGCACACACACACATTCACAAGTAAATGCGCACACACAAAAACCAACACAGCACATGCACATGTATGTCACACTGCACAGGCATAACTCTGAAAAACACTGCAGTAAGAACAGGCACAACACTGACGAACATGCACACGCACACACAAACATGCACACCCAGAAGCACATCACACACGCACATGCACATGCACACGCACACCCACACCCACACACACACACACACCCACACGCACATGCACACGCACACGCACTGTAACACCCTGAACTATTGTTACTTCCTCCTAAGCATACAAGTGTTGATATGTGATTTCTTTGTAAAAAGGATGTGCTCCTTGATTGATAAGTCATGCTTGATATGTACTGTATCTTCTTTGTAGATTACAGATTTTTGACTGAGTCAGATTATGATTGGAATCTTTTATTTATTTCATTTTGCGATCTGAGTTTAATCTGATCTCGGAATGGAATTATGAAGTTATTCATCTATAAGACCTAGCCTTGGATCAGTGGTATTGATCCAAGTGGTGCTTTAAGTTTATTCGTGATGAATTAAAAATTATAAACCTTTCAGCAGGTTGCAAGGTCTGAATGTCGTTGAATAAAACCAAGTCCCGAGTCTAACTCAGGTTGATCGTGTGAAATGGAATGGTTCCCGATATCGAAGTATATCTGGAAGGTCTTGAACGTGGACCAGGTAATAATTCTGTTACATATAATTCTGTAGCCTAATTGGCAGTACAGGAGTGAACCCTGTTCAAGAATGCATGTTGTAGGTTCTTTTTCTGAGTATATGAAATGTTAGACCTAACTGGAATTATTAAAGTTAGTAACCTAAAACTAAACTTAACCTAGGGGTTAGATTAGTGTTAATCTAACCTAGACCTAGGCTAAGAGCTAATGCTCTAAGTTAGTATCTATGTTCTAAGAGGTTAGCCTAGGTGTTATCCTAAATCCTAACCTAAGGTTACTAACCTAACTATTGAGCAAGGAATAAGGGGACCTATGGAAGGGGGTGCGAACTATGGGCGGTAGTTTCTATGTTATTAAATGCTTGGATAAGCTTGAGGGACAGGTAATTTGGTGGAAGTTTTAAAGCGGCTAACTAGAGCCGACGTGGCAGGGTCGCCAAAGTTGGAAATGGGTCTTTGAATGTGCATTTGTCTATCGCCAACTATGGCGGTCGGGTGGGCAGTGGAGATTGAGCGGGGAAACTGGGAATTAATGTAATCAATGAACTCGGACAGTCGAGCCCGGATTTCATGGAAAAGGCAGGCAAAATGGAAAGTTAATTGTTTGTTTGGGTTTTGCATGCACTCCGGTTTTCCTTCTGTCTGTTCTCTGGTACTTCGCACCAGTCTTCTTGGTGTTGCATGGCAAGTATGAGCGTAACTAGCTCTTTTCTCTGGCAAGGAAAATATATAAGTCATGGAAATAGCAAATTTTTGTTGGTGGCTCTAACTTGGAAAAGAAGGAGAAGGTTCGAGCTCTTTCAGTGGTCTGCTTCGAAATTTTAAGCAAATATCCAGGCATGTTAGGCCCTAACCTTTAAAAATCTTGCTTTCTTTCAAGTGATTTCATTAGAACAACTCTGTTCAAATGATTTATGGGTTTAGATGATTTGTATGGTAGCCTACGGGTGATTTTGTTACTGTATCTTCTTGCTGGTTTAGATTTTTCAAGCTTAACCCTTGATGGGTGTGTGTTGTATTTTTCGAACTATTGCTCCATATTTACTTGGTGTTGTGTACATTCCAGCGTAAGTCTGTGAAATACATATGTTTGAATGGGTACTTATCCTGCTCTATGAGAACCCATGCATGTGTTTCCCTTGCTGGGTATCAGGTTAGTAGTAGATAGCTTGTTGTCAATGTTTACTGTCTATACTTGTTGATTGAGGCTTACTGTTGCTCTGATTCTTGTCGGAAAAGTTTCTGATGGACATTTCGGTTCAGGTTAATTGAAGAACTTCTTTCAAGGAAAAATACACGAATTCTGCTTGTGGAGAGTTCATGCATTGTTTTAGTGGTTGATTCAGTCGATACCTTGTTCGGGTTCAGCTTGTTGAGATGGATACTGTAGAAACTCTTGAAGGTGAATGATATACCAACTTGCTGTATGTTACAGTACTGTCATGGGTATGAGACTGTTATTGAAGTTGTTGAACTTCCCTTAAACAAAAAATCATGTCTCGTTTTATGAGGAAGTGCAGTTGCGAATGCATCTAGTTATTGCAATACTTGAGTTGATAGTATTATTGTACTTCTGAAGGATGACTCTGATGGAGAATATTACTTGGGTTCGGCTTATTTTAAACCATCGATGCATATGATATGTTTTCCTCTCTGTGTAACTGAGAGCGGATATTGTTTTTAATGGGCTCAGTTTGAGTCCTTGGTAATTATCCAGTATTTTGCTTCTGTATAGTCCTGAACAGTGAGTATTATCATTTATACGCATTCAACTATGTATAGTGGCTTCTGTATGAAAGTTTATTTGTAAAATATCACATGGGGTAAGACCTCCTTTTTATCCTGGAGTGCATATATTACGATTTCCTTTCTGAATTTTCTAAGCTTGTGCGAAAATATTGAGTCGTGGTCACAGTTGGAATTAATTTATTATTATTTATCTTGTTTAGAGCTGTTAGTGGTCATGGTTCACATTTAGACCCTTGACATGATGCGAACTATAGTTGATTTTCGATTTAACCTCTAGTCTATACCTGTATAACGTTCGGGAACACTTGTTGTTAATTTGGCACTGTGGATTCCATGAGTATCTGTTAGTTGGGCGGAAAGTAAATGTAGACTTGTCTCTGTCATAACTTAATGGGTCGTGAATACCACACTTCAAATTGTTTCCTGGAAAATGACGTCCTTGATGAGATTACGGTATGTCATGTTATCCTTTCTGATTATATTCTAGTTTAGATGAAGGTTGTGCATGTTGCGTGAAATTCTGTGTGTTTATCATCGGCATAGTCTTAGGGAAAAACATCAGTTGCTTAATGTTGAGGAGTCTCTTGGTTGACTGCGAATAAATTGAAGCTCTTTGATTTCAACCTTATGGTCCTGGAAACTAAGTCCTTGTAGTGTTTTAGTTATGAACTAGAGAGGGGGCTGTAGGTTGATGTATGGGATTTGTAGTCATACTTGTGCTTAGTTACGTATTCTAATATGCATGACTATCCTGCCTTGAGCTTGACCGAACTATGAGCTGTCGACATGCACCATCGACAGGCGATGTGGGGAATATCTTCTTGTTTGCTTGTTTTATGTGGAAGGTCATGTGGAGTCTTTTGGTAGATAGTCATCACTGTTTGGCGTGATAGCTACTGTACTGCTGGATAACTACAGTAGTTGTTATATTTGATCTTTAACAAAAATAGTAATTGTTTCTTGTGGTCTCGTCTGACTTATTTCTGTATGCATGTTTTTAAGGTGAATGCTTTTCTCATTGGAAGGAGATGGTACAGTCATGAGTCAGTTGTGGAAGGGAAATTTGAATGACTTGTTTTCATTTCTCTTCTGTTATAAAGTATATGTTGATATGATGATATTTTTTATCTAACTGTTGGAACTGTTTTGAAACTATTTACTGGAATCATGATTTATTATGATATTCATTTTTACTATGTTGAATGAAATGATCTGTCTGAAGTTTGCTTGTTTTTGGAATTCAGATGGATAGATGATATGGATACTTTCGATTCTTCTTCGATTTCTAATACTGTGATGAAATATTTGGGAAGTATTTAGGACTATTCTGTAATGATAATAGAGTTACACGTTTGTGGTCATTTTTGTATTACATCAGCATAGTCTGAAATATGTATACTTGTTTGGTAAAATGATCTCATTTAAACAGGTTGTTTAATGAAAACAGTTGGTGGATTGCAATTGTTTTAAGAGTTAGTGCTTATCATGCTCAGTTCATCGAACTGACCCATGTTGACAAATTTTGTAGATGGATCGCCGTAAGTTGGTAAAAGCATGCAGATCTGATAGGATGTTCAGATTGTTTAATTTTTGGTTTATGATGAATTACAGTCTTGATTCTCTAAATGTACTATTTGAGGAAAGATGTGCTTCTTCCGTTGAGTATTGTATCAAGTATGTTGAATGCATATAATGTATTTGATTAATTCTGAAAGGAATGGAAAGTGATAATTGTTAATTATGTGTTTGTATTCTTATCTTTGATAGTTTGACCTTCTTCGGTTCAAATATCTTGAGAGCATTGTTATTATTGTATATATTTGGAAACTTTTGTGTGATTATCAATATAAGCTTTAGCAAGAATATGTGATTGAATTCTTATGATTGTTTAGTAGTTCCAGTATGTTCTATCAGAAGCTAAATCGAAATTTAGGTAACTGTCTTTTTGGAAGATAGGGTTAAAATATACCTAAGCAGAACTCTAAACAAACTGAATTAAATTATTAATCCCTAGTCCTGATTATGACAGGACAACATTTAATTAGATTCTGAATCATTTATATCTTGATACTAATAAGTATGATATAAATTCAGTTATGAGAACTGATATAAACCTAGATGGGGTTCAGATGGCAATCTCATGTGAAGTTTATGAGATATTGTCCAATATCTGTTGATTTAGAATTATGTATATTCTATGAACTCCTTGATGAGACCTTAATCTTAATAACTCCTCTGTGTAATGGGTTTTATTGAGAAAGGTCATCCTAGGATGAGGAATCCAGGGATCGGGAAAGGCTAACCTTAGGGGAACGTCTTTAATGTAATTTAAAATTAGTG
>JAHRHJ020002182.1:12500-13974 GCA_019776745.2 Taxus chinensis
CACACTGACACGCACTATATCCAAAATTCACCCCCGCAAGGTAATTTTGATAAACATGCCATTCAAAATTGTTCAGTCCCGAGCAAGTAGATGATTCAAGCCCAAATCAATGTTTTCGGCGTTCCCTCGACCTTTCTAAACTCACCTTTTTTCAACTCCCCCATCCAAGAAGAAAATCCCATACGAGTCCAACGAGTTAGAAAACAATAGAAAAAAATGCAAAAATAAGGTGCAGGATCAGGATTGTTCTAAGGCATTTCAGGTGAAGGGTTTTAGGATCGTACTGAGGTTCATCGTACCAGCTTGGGGCCGAAAAAGCAAAAGAAAATCAGCTAAGGTCTTTTGTCCCAGGAGTTGCGGGACCAATTGGTACGGAGGGAAGCGTGGGACGCGAAAGCCGAAACAGCCAGAGCAAGAAAGAAAAACTTCCAAGTATTTGTTCATGCAGTTTGACAATCCAGGCCAAAAGTACGTGTGCGGACTGCCAAACCGGCCAATTCGCCACAAGACAGTCATTTTAGGGCGGTTTCAGAGGAAGATATTTGTCCCAGGCAGTTGGGACACCGGGCCAAAGGACGAGGAGAGGGACGCATGGGATGACGAACGGTAAATGGCCGAAAGAGACAAGGAGGCCCGACAGAAGGAATTAGAATGTGCCACGTGTCAGAAGAGGAAAAGTTAGAAAGTGCTAAGTGTGTCACCAAAATCCAAAAGGAGTGTTGGCCCGCACCCCGGCCAAGAATCCGGTCATGCCACGTATCTAAGTGCAAGAAATTTTCAAAGGAATAAGCCGTGGATGAACCAGAGCCTAACAAGTCACCAAGTGGCGGGTGAGTGTGGATTTTTTTTTTAAAATTTCCCAAAATGTTAAAAAGAGGTGAAATTAAAAATTTTTCCCGCGAACATTTTGGGCTTGTTTTGCCCTAATCTTCAAAGGGCCATTAACTTTTGATATAGAGCTCAGATTTTCACATTTAATCAGTGGAATCTGGTGAAACGATCTACATGATTTTGGGGGAAATCGTGCAATTTAGGTAGTTGGAGAGAGAAAATGAAAAGAAAAAAAAAAAACCTCTGGCATGTGATAATGGCTAGAAATGAAGTTTCAACAACCAGCTTAATGCAAAATACAGTTCGACACACTTTTTGCTAGGTTCTCCACCTACAGACCATAATGAGATGAAAGTAAATGTAACCTAGAAGTGGTTGGGGGTAGATTTGGATTTCCCTCGCTTTACTCTCTTATTCTTCCTATAATTGTAAGGGAGGGGGCTTCTTCTAAAGGTCAGACATTCTGTGTACCCTCCCTCCTCTCTCGCGCAGGTGCAATTTTGTGGAGTTCGAACCTCCTATTTAAAAATTGTAATGCAACTTTGCCTATGGCATTTGCAGTGTATTGTATCAATCTTTGGTTCAATTAATGCAGTCTGTGGATTGATTTCTCAACCCTATTGTGTTCATTCTGATCTCCGAT
>JAHRHJ020002183.1:0-13972 GCA_019776745.2 Taxus chinensis
AAAATTTTTGGTATCTCAAACTTTTCCCAATCGGATTCCCTTACACAATTTTACCTTGATTGTTAAGAGGCCCATCACCACTTCAGCAAAGGAACACATCTTCCAAAGTTTCAAAACGAACTCTCATAGCCAAGGCAGCTTTAGCTTGTGCAACAGCTTTTAGTGCTGCCTAGCTATGCAGAAAAAATAACTTGATAGCTCCTGGCAGCAGATGGGACAAGGGGTGCAGTAGAGCATTTGGAAACATAGAATTAGATGCAATCCCAGTTTTGGAGATTGCAATAGACTAAAGGCTACGTTTCCCCCAGTTTCTGAGATGGGTTGTGGTTTTGTTATGGCAAAACATTTTCCAGATTTTGGGTAGGCAGAAGGACAAGGCAGGAAACCGCAATATATGTGTGTGTACATGTGCACTAGTTAAAGGCTTCCACAAATCAGATTTTATTTTTTTTTGTGAAATTTTCCTTGTGTTTTTAAGTCACCTCAACATGACCTAAATGAACAGTCATTAGCCTAATTACATTTTTCTTCATGTATTTAAATTTTAAAGTATTTTAAGGCAATGAAACCCACTTGGTACACAAGCACAACAGACAAATGTTAGTGGGGGGAAGGCATGGTGAATGTATCCACTATTTGGCCTCTTCCCAGATGGCAAAGATGTTGAGCATTAAATGCACCTTATATGTCCCACCCTTGAGTCTAAGAAAGCATTGGGGCGTCAAGATTGCATAGATAAGGTCAATTATGTGCTGACCCACCGGACGAAGGTATGAGCCCATATCCCGGAAACCACTGAATAAAGAAATGAGTACAGGTGAACGGAAGATGCGACATGACTATTGAGTTTATAGGCAGACAGTACACACGACACAAGGCATAAAGTTAGGAACAAAGTGAGCGTAAGTATGAGATGGAATCGTATCCCAGGGAGAGAGAGACCGATGAGAAAAAACGGCATGAAGGTAACGATCGAGTCGAAGTACAGAATAGTAACATTCAGCACTAAATATGGGATTAACCCAATTACTACCCAATTGTGTATTTGTGATAATTAATTGAACGCTTCCATGAGAAATTTAGTTAAATTATTAAGTTTTGTGGGATTTTACTTTGTTTTTAAATCACCTCAAGTTGACCTCCATTGGCAATCATTTTACCCTAATAACATTTTTCCTCGTGTATTGTGGAAAATAATTACAAGGCAAGGGAACCCACTTAGCACACAAGCACCATTAGCATTTGTTAGTAGGGGGGCAAAGGGGATTGATGAATGTGATCCATCACTTTGGGATTCTCACCCTCTCGCCTCTGTTCCCATTGGCAAAGCTTTTGGGGCATCTAATTCCTTATAAGTTGCCTTTATCTCACAATTCTTACCAATGTGTGAGTAACCCGGTCATGTATTTATGCTAAGTAATTGAATTAAATCGCTTGTGGTAGCCTTGAATAATTTAGTTAGCACAAAGATATGGTTGGGTTATCATTGGTTTAATCTCACATTGCGTAAGAATTGTGTGACATAAGGGCGACTTATAAGGAATTACATGTCCCAAAAGCTTTGTCAATGGGTAATGAAGCTAGAGGATGAGAATCCCAAAGTGGTGCATCACAATCACTATTCCTCCCCCTACTAAATAACAGATGCTTATGGTGCTTGTGTCCCCTTGCCTTGTATTTATTACCAAAAATAAACGCGTAAAAATGTAATTAGAGAAGTGACCATTCAAAGAGTTCATATTGAGATGACTTAAAAAGTTAAATATCTATTCAATATTGAATTAATTGTCATGCCCATAGTTCAAAAAATCGTTATCGGTGATTAATCGACAGGCCAAATTTTGAATCGGAAAATCGGGAATCGGCATTAATCGGCAACTTTATCGCTACTTTTAAAAAACATTTAAATTCAGAAAATAT
The DNA here is from genome assembly GCA_019776745.2 of Taxus chinensis. Lineage (NCBI taxonomy): Eukaryota > Viridiplantae > Streptophyta > Pinopsida > Cupressales > Taxaceae > Taxus > Taxus chinensis. Next base: position 1,921 of record JAHRHJ020002183.1, read on the forward strand.
ACTTAAATTAAATGTAAAAACAATGTTAAATGATGCGAGAAGTGACTCTATAGAATGCCATAGGGCCCATATGCATATTTGCGATTAAGTTTTGACCAAAAAGAGAGAGTACAAAGTTTTGCAAACAAAAATACTCATAGAGTCATGTCACATGTGACTTTTGAAGTATCACTATCAAATATCAATAATATTATTATTTTATTATGCACTTCGCTGCAGCCTGCAACCACGAACTCTGCACTTTTCGTGCCCTCCACTTCGCTGCAACCACGAACTTTTCGTGCACACATCGAATGCCCTCCTACCCACGTCGAATGCCCACGAATGGAGTAAATGTGAGTCGCAAGAGCAAAACCGAGTCAGGCAAGAGAAAACATGTTATAAAACAAATTGATTTGGTCTTTTTTCGCATGTAAACCTAAGCCACGATTTCACCCGCAATTTTCAATGATTTTAACCACTATTTTCGAGGGTTTTTTATCGCCAAAAATCGCAATTTTTCAAAAGATTTATCGTTTTCATGGTTGCAAACGATTTATCGCCGATAAATCGCAAATTTGAAACAGAGGTCATGCCCACAATTTCAGCCCTAAAATTACGGCCAAAACCAGGGTTACTTTTTTTTCTTTAAAATATAACCAAGGAAAAACATTAGTTCATGCGAACAACCCATCACATATTTATTTATTTCTAGCCGACCTTAGTTATTCACATCCCCTTTAGAATTAATAAATTAAATTAATTAATTCATACTTTGAGTATTCATCTCTTTAAGATTTAATTCAATTAAATCTATCACATTCCTTTAAAATTAATTCTATCATGCTTACAGCTCTTTAAAATTAATTAAATTAATTCTAATTATGCTTAAAAACATACTTCTATGGCCTTTAGCTAATTTAATTAAATACTTATTTGATTAAATGGTTAATTTCCGACTCACATCCCCTAACTAATTAAATTAGTTATTTAAAGAAAATTAAAGCTATTTACCTGCTCATCCTCCACTTAGACTCCACTTCACTATCCTAGTCGCTTCACTCCACTCCACTCCACTTCTAGAATCATACAAAGGTGGAAGCAGTAGAATTGCACATAAAACCACCTCATTGAATTAAAAAACAAACAGAAATTCATTACCCCTCAATGGACAATGAATTCATTTGAACCTCTTCCAATGCTATTTCAAGAATATGCATTCAAACCTCATTATGAATCTACAACCACTCCATAGCCTCTCTTGTTATAAATAGCAGACAATGATCTTCACAACGATGTTGAAGAATGTTAGAGAATGCCTGGAGAATTCTTGGAAGCTTTAATCCTTGTGATCACTTGCTCGTAGCATTATTCCTCCATTTGGAGATTAATTTAGAGCACCCACAATCCAACCATTCAAATATTCTACAAGTATAATACTATAGCAATCTTATCATTGAGGTTTGCAAAGGAGAACTTGGAGAAAGGTTTGCTCTGTTTATATTGCTTGTCTTTCATTTTAGCTAAGTTCTTTAGTGCTTACATTCTGGCATGCCCAGTGGGACTCCAACCCTTTTCTATTATTTCTAGTTTGTTTTTTATTAAACTAGCTTTACTTGTGTTTTCTTTGTGTTATTTTATACTTACTGTCCAATTTTGAGAAATTTTGGTGGAGAAAACTAGGAGAAATTACTAAAAAACCAGACAATTTGCTATACAAACCATTAAAGTTTGATTACCTACAAGAAGCTTGCGTTAGCGTGCAACTGTACGCGCTAGCGTCACCCATGAAGCACACTAGTGTAGCACTAAATGCTCTAGCGCATCTGTCCACGCACTAGCATTAACTCATGTTTTTGCAAATTTACTTGTAACGTAAATGCGTTCACTTGCACGCGTTAGTGTATTATGTGACACTAGCGCACCCTATTGCGCACGCTACCGTACCATTGTATGCGCTAGCGTTCTGAGACTGTATTTTTCCTAATTTCTGTGTTTTTCCGACATGTCAAATTCTTCTTTGCAAGTTTGTTATAACTAATTCATTTTTTTTTGCAGGTTTGTTATAACTAATTCATTTAAGTACTTTTTGTGCTTTTAGTTTTTATCTAATTTAACTCTGACAAGCTCTCGTGTATGTTCTTTTCTCGCACTTTTCTAAGTGATCTTGAAAATCATAAACGTGAGTTTGTCTGTGTTTTAACCTCTGGAAAATTTCTAACCTGTTGTTTGCAGGATCATCTCTATGAAGGTTGTTTGTTAGATCAAAACTACTAACTGCAAGTTGCCTTGTTCATGGAATCAAACAAACGTTATTACACCTACATATTACATTTTATAAAAAAAAATTAAATTAAATTTTTCAGATAAGGGTTTATTCCCCCTCCAAATGTAACTATGGGAAGTGTATGGCCAGGGCCCTGAAACTCATCGTGAGGAGTACCACAAGAACCCCAAAGTAGTTGGCACCTTGAGTGAACTGGCCAACGAAACGAGATCCCCACCGACTTGACTAGTACACCTTTGTGAGGATTAGAGCCAAAACTATCCATAGTGGCGGCCCCAGTTTGATCCTTTGAGGGGAGTGAAATCCGTCTTGTCATATCAAGAGGGGTAAAGTAAAGCAAGCAACTAACAATAATATACTGGTGCCCGCTCAAGTAATTATTGGTATTTAGGGAGAACTATTTCTATAGGAAGCCCCACTCAACCAAACCAGCTTAAGCTTAGAGGGCTTCCGTAAACAACATTACTTTTGTTTACTTACGTGTTATTAAGTTTGTGTTTCACATTCTTATCACACACAAATCAATCTAATTTCTAACCTCTTCTATCTTAACATTCACTTTGCTGAGGGTCAACTAAATCCTCTCTCATTTCTACAAGTCTCTTTCACCTTAGCATTCACTTTGTTGGGGGTCGAGCAATCAATCTCATTTTCAAACCTCTTCCATCATAGCATTCACTTGGTTAAGGGTCAAACTATCAATCTCATTCTTAAGTCTCTTCTACATTAGCATTCACTTTGTTAAGGGTCACGCAAACAATCCTATTTCTAAGTCTCTTCCATCTTAACATCCACTTTGTTAAGGATTGAGTAATTGATCTTGATTGTTACACCCTTCCATCTTAAACTTTGCTTTGCTAAGGGTCAAGTAATCAGACTTTGACTTTTCAAACCTCTTCCATCTTAGCATTCACTTTGCTAAAAGTCGAGCTATCAATCCCATTTTTTAAGTCTCTTCCATCTTAACATTCATTTTGTTAAGAGACAAGCAACCAATCTCATTTTTCCAAACTCTTCCATCTTAGCATTCACTTTGCTAAGAGTTGAGTCATCGATCTTCTTTGTTAAGTCTCTTCCATCTTAGCAGTCACTTTATTAAGGGTCAAGCAAATCAATGGTAAGTCTCCTTCGTCTTAGCATTCACTTTGCTAAGGGTCGAGTAATCAGACTTTCAATCTCTTCTACCTAAGCATTCACTTTGCTAAGGGTCGAGTAATCAAACTTTCAATCTCTTCTACCTTAGCATTCACATTGCTAAGGGTCGAGTATTCCATCTTTCATTTCGAACCTCTTACATCTTAGCATTCACTTTGCTAAGGGTTGAGCCGGATCCTCTCATTTCTAAGCTCTTCCATATTAGCATTCACTTTGCTAAGGGTTGAGTCGGATCTTTTCATTTCCAACCTCTTCCATCTTAGCATTCACTTTGCTAAGGGTTAAGTATGGCCCTTTCATTTGCAACCTCTTCCATCTTAGCATTCGCTTTGCTAAGGGTTGAGTCGAACCGCCTCCTCACTTTAGGTCTTTATCTTTACTACAATGGTGGGTTCACACAAGACATCAAACGACGAGTTACTCGAAAAAATTCATGGGATAATGAAACAACTCTCTCATATGGCTTCCCAACTTAGTGAGAAATCAACCAAAAAGCCAATCATACAACCTAGCAAAGACACTGCTCCGTGCAAAGTCATGTCAGTTTACACCCCTCGGAGAAAGTCTCTCTAGTGTCTTTCATCAATTAGCAAAAGTTAATATGATAAAATATCCAATCACAAGACCCTTCTTTAAAGGGGAACCCAAGCCTAAGTGGTATAAAGAATCGGAATATTGTGAATACCATCATATCGAAGGCCACTCTACAAATCAATGTTCAAGTCTCCGCTATTATGTCCAAGACTTAATTGATGACGGAGTCATAGAAATAGAAATCAACAACCAAGCTATCGAAATCGAAAACGTGTCAACTACCACAACTCCTAATGAAGAGTTGAATGTTGTCCATAATTCTTTACATAATAAAATTCAACAAGATCAAGACAACAAGGGTCAAGAATCTATAAACCAAAACCAATCAATCTCTGCTCCGGATGTTCTTCCGTTAGTTCAAGTAGAAATTGAAAGTATTTCAGACAACTATCTTCAAATGTTGAATGGGAACTTGAACATGATTCGAGACTCCTTTCTAACCCATGACACAAATGAATAACTAAAGAAGAAGGTCAATCATTAAGCATCGTTGAGCTAGATTTTATCCTTTCAACGTTAGATCATACGCCCGACATCCCTAGTCTTGTTATAAAGACAAAACAAGTTTGGACACTTACAACAACGCAGCCTTCCATGTCCATAATCCGTGAAACGATCAATCTTAAATTTAATAATGTTTCACAACAGTTATCTGTTGCAAAATCTTCTTGTGTTTTACGTAGCATTATTAAACACTCAATGACGATACCTGTGTCCAGACATTCATATGCATGCACTCCATGAGATCCGTATTCCTAGGGGTGTCATCACACAACCATTTCTGGCTTCAATTGAAATTTATCGTCAAACAAATTAATCCAATCCCTGAAAGGAGTAACATTGAATATTTTCTCTCTACAACCTACAAGATGCCTTGGATTCCGCTCTATGGATCAATCCTTCGCTCCTCGCATCATTCCATTCACGGATGAAGGCCGCATTGATGAAGAGAACCTTTTAAAATGCCAATCATATAAATCTTCTATTCCACTTATATTGAAAAGAATTCACAAAGGTATTCGGGAATATGAATTCCAACATATTATCTGCATCGACAAATTTCCTTTAACATCGCACAGGTTTTTCGATCTCATCACAAACTTATCCAATCACAAACCCATTGACTTCGACCTCGTCTGTCCAAGTCTCATTTGTTAGGACCAGTCAAATTCTCTTCCCATTGACTTGGACCTCGTCCACCCAAGTCTCGTAAATCAGGACTCATCAAATCACATGTTCATAAACAACCTTTCTACTAACTCCAATGACTTGGACCTAGTCCGCCCAAGTCTCGTACATCAGGATCAATCAAATTCTCTTCCTGTTGACTTGGACCTCGTCCACCCAAGTCTCATAAATCAGGACTTGTAAATCATAAATTAATTAAAAATCTTTTGATCTACTCCATTGACTTAGACTTCGTCCACCCAAGTCTCATAAATCGGGACCATTCATCTTTCCTAAACATGGACTTCTTTCATGATGATAAGTCCATTACAAACCCTCGTTCGCAAAAACTCAAAAAAACCAAAAAGCGTAAAAAGAGAATAAAAATCCATATCAAACCCGTCATCAATGTATTATACAAAAATCAAAAACGTAGAAGCAAAAAGCTACTTATACACCAGTATTCTCCACAATAGGGGAAACCGCTTGTACATCCAACTCATCTAACAAACACTTTTGATTGTTTCATCCATTGGCAGATATCTCAATCATAACATCATCATTTCTCCACACTCTTCATCTATTGGATACAGGCTAATCTTGTTCGTCTTAAGCATTGTGTGTCTCATCGATGTTATTGTTTCTAACATTCCAAATCTTTTTACCTATGGTTAGAAGCTTATTGATGGCAAATCCTCCTTTCAAACAAGTTCTATCTTTGACAAAAAGTACTAAACTTCTTCACCCGGATCTTTTGATAGTCCATCTCAATCTACGGTGTTGAACCCTTACATCCTACTAGTCCGCATGCGGCTAAGATTTGGGGCAAAACGTTCCTTCCCAACAAGCACAATATCAACATACAAGGCAAAATCAATCTAAAATACAAAACAAAAATATCAATCATTACACCTTTCGTCTTTCACAGTCTTCGGTGATAAGCCCATACTTCTTACTAGTACTATGCGACTGGGAAAAGAGGAAGGTATCCTTACTCCCCAACGTTTTGTCTTCGGTGTGGAGCCCTTGCCTCTTACTGGTGGCATGGGGCAAGATGTAAGGGGTCATTTCAAAACACAAATATCAAACAAAATAAAGTCTTCAGAAAATTTGAATCAAAAGTGCTTAATCATATACATCCCAAGAAGTTGTTCATGTTAAGAGAAACAACAATTACTTCAACCGGATCTTGTCAATCAGTAGATCTAAGTCTAGTCAAAATCTATAAAGTGAAATCATCTTGGAATCAGTCAGGTAATCTTGACTAGATATGAGTCACATTTTCCCGAATGGACCATTGTTACACCTTGTGTCTTAGCATCCATCATCTTCATTTTCATATCACTATTCTCCTAGTTCTCACATCGTTCTTGGTTATTGGTGGTGAGCCCTCGCATCTTCCTAGTTGCGTGGAGTCACGAGTGGAGTGAGATATTCTATCACTATATCATCTACATTCTTCCAATGGAATGAAATGCTTACAATTGTTTGAACATTAGTTCAGACAATGCACCCTTTTACCTAGTCAAAAATCTAAAAACATTCAAATATGTTCAAAAATCCAAAAAATATTCAAAAATGTTCAAAAATCCAAAAACATTCTAATATGCTCAAAAATCTAAAAAAATTCAGATATGTTCAGAAATCTCAAAAACAATATAAAATGTTCAAAATACAAAAAAATCAAAACATTCAGAAAATGTTTCACAAAGCCTCAACAACCGTCAACACAGCTTAGAATATTGCCTGTTGATTACAATCCCACTAATCGTTCCAGATCATCCTACGATAATTACTTTTACTTCCCTTGGCATACATCTATGCTTGGGGGCCAAACAATCAATCAACCTTTCGCATATAACTTCGCTTGGGGCACACTTAGTTCTAAAGTTTTTCCTCACATTTCAGTGTCATTGTCTGAAAAACTAACTTAAATCAAACACAGATCATTCTTTAACGAGATCTAATAAGAGTGTCACGAGGAGTAGTTACTCCGTTCTTTGGTCCGATCCAATCCCTTTGCATATATCATTGCTTAGGGGCATTCTAATCTGCTTACTTATCACTGTGGAACACATTAGGGCCAAAGTTAATTGTCTTTATTTCAAGATTGTGTTGCATTGGTATTGTTTTTGGACCAATTGCACGTATTTCATCATTGTCTTGGCTCATTTATAGCCACGACACCTACTTTTACAGTGTACATTGAGTTTGTTTTATCTTGTTTTGCTTTGGACCAATTATAAGTAGTATGTTAACATCTTGGTTCATTTATAACCATGGTGCCTATATCTATTATGTATATTGGGTTTGTTTTCCTTTTTCACTTTTGTTTGTTGTGTGTGTTTGTTTACGCCTCTGTATTAAAAATCGCGATTTATCGCACGTTTATCGCGATTTATCGGCTAGGGCATTCAAAACGATTTATCTTTACAAAAATCGCGATTTTTGTACTGCCGATAAATCGACAATTTCTGGCGAGAAAACCTTCAAAAAATCATGGAATATCGTCGGGAAAACCGTGGAAAATCGTTTGGGTTTGGTGTAAAAGCAAAAAAAGACCAAATCGAAAAAACGTGAACCATTTTTCTACTGCGCAATTTGTTTTTCCCCCTGTGACCATTTCCGCGTCTATTTTGGAGCATTTCGTGGCTTCGTGCCTGGTTTCGTGGCTTCTTGCAACCATTTTCGTGGCCACCTGCGACCATATTCGTGGCTTCCTGAAAATTCGTTTTTTTATCTATTTTCATAGTTTTTCGAAAATGTGTTCATGGCCCTAGGTTTCTGAGTTTTTTATTTAGTATATAGATAATTTATAATAGTATATGCCCTAGATGATATAGTTAGTTTATAATAGTTTATTTAGTATATAGTTAGTTTATAATAGTTTATTTAGTATATAGTTAGTTTATAATAAACTATATGCCATAGACGATATTTAATATATAATAGTATATACTATATATGTTATACATTAATTACGTACGCATACAGAAGTAATAAAGATAAATCGTTTATAATAGTTAATTTAAGTTTACCAATGTGTATAAATCGTTTATAATAGTAAATTAGTAATAATAAAGATAAATCGTCTATAAAGTCACTTCTGGCATCATTTAACATTGTTTTTACATTTAATTTAAGTATATTTTATGAATTTAAATGTTTTTAAAAGTAGCGATAAAGTTGCCTATTAATGCCGATTTTTTGCCGATTCCCGATTTCTGATTCAAAATTTGGCCTGCCGATTAATCCCGATTTACGATTTTTTGAACTATGGTTTACGCACATAACAAGTTAAACATCATGATTCTTTCATAATCACGGTGAAAACTCTATTGTGCAACAGCAAAATAAGGTTGCTTTAAATTTCACTCTCTAAATGAAAGTTCATGCTACAAGCACAATCCCTTCCATCTTCCTTCTATTCCCTGGCTCCTTCGTCTTTCCCTTCTTCTTATCAAGCGGTTGTCCACCGCCTTGTTGTGTCACCCATCCACTTGAAGGGGCATCCCTTCTATTCCCTGGCTCCTTCGTCTTTCCCTTCTTATCAAGCGGTTGTCCACCGCTTTGTTGTGTCACCCATTGTGCTACAAACACAATCCCTTCCATCTTCCTTCTATTCCCTGGCTCCTTCGTCTTTCCCTTCTTATCAAGCGGTTGTCCACCGCCTTGTTGTGTCACCCATCCACTTGAAGGGGCATCCCTTCTATTCCCTGGCTCCTTCGTCTTTCCCTTCTTATCAAGCGGTTGTCCACCGCTTTGTTGTGTCACCCATTCGCTTGAAGGGGCATCCCCTTTGCATCCACACTTGTTGGGGCATCTAAATGCTTCACTAGGCTTCCATGTCTTCCGCTCATTGATCTACATGTGTTTACTATCTTTAAAATGATATTACTTCATAATAACTCTTTAAAGAAGGGCAAATGCAGACACCCTAAAAATACATACTTATTTATAGTCTATCCTCAGTTATTCATACCCCCTTTAGAATTAATTAATTTAATTAATTAATTCATACTCTGAGTATTTATCCCTTTTACGATTTAATTCAATTAAATATATCACGATCCTTTAGAATTAATTAAATTAATTCTAATTACACTTACACTATACTCCTATGACCTTTAGCTAATTTAATTAAATAGCACTGTTACGCGGGGACGCGTCCCAGGCATCATCAGCACGTCCCGGACGTCCGAGACGTCTCGGGGACTTGGGGACGAGGACTGGACATTTCCCTGCCGTCCCCATTTCCAAAAAAAAGGGGGGGGACGTCCCCAACGGCTTTCACGCGGCGGCCAAGGCGAATGTGCCGTTTTTTATCATTTTTATGTTTTTTTAAATATTTTCTTAAACTTTTAATGCTTTCTAACTAAAACTAACATGACCTAACCCTAAAAGCAACAAAAAAACTTATAAAAAGAGCATTTCATACTCATTCTAATCACACCAAGCAAGAGCAAACAAAAGAGAAAGAGCAAGAGTAAAAAAAGAGAAGGCAAGAGCAAAGAGCAAGGAGCAAGAGGAAGAGCAAGAGCAAGAGGTATGTACATACATTACTAATTTACCACCATTCTTTGTTTTGTTTTTTTAATTTCCAAATGCAAAGTTGAAAGTGAAGGCATTGCATTTGCTTGTATTTTTTTCCTATTTGGATTAGCAAGTGATGGAATGAGATAAAGCATAAAGGGAGGGTTTTTTTATTGTTTGTTTTTTTTAATTTTTAGATGTATTCATCGCTGTTTTTTTTTTTTTTTATGTATTCATTGCTGTTTTTTTTTTTTAAATGTATTCAAAAATTGCATTCATTGTTTTATTGTATTGTATAGTTATATTGTTTTGTATTTTAATTATTGCAGCTTCAAAATGAGTTCCAATAGTGATTATCAAGCTGAATATGAGGTTGAAATGGGTGTGCAAGGAGAAGGAACACAATCAGAAACACCTAATACTGCTACTAGTTCACAGGGGAGTGTGGACAAGTTCAGTTGCCCCTCCGAAATGTTGAAAAAGTATGCTAGGGGGCCTTTTGATAAGAAAAAAACTTTGAAACAATTTGGTCAAATTATGCAAGGTCCTAGATCAAACATTTCAGGGGGCACTAAAACATGGAAATGCAACATTTGCTCATTATCTTGGTCAGGCAGCATTACTAGGTTGAATGCACATTTATTGCACATTGCGGGGAAAGGTGTAGGCATGTGTGGACAGCTATCACTTGAAGAGAGGTCAGAAATGGTGAGGTTGTATAATGGAGATATGGTGGAAAGGTTCCAGAAGTTCGTGGCCGTCATGTTAGTGGCACTGGCACCCCTTCTAGTGCTGTGAGAATTAATACCGGTGGTGTTACAGGTGCATCTTATGAGGTGTCTGAATTGGATGCCTTTGGTAGTAGTAGGGGAAAGAGGAAGGTTGTGGCCTCCAATCCACTTGTTGATATGTGTGATACAAAGGCTAGAGAGGAGGTTGATGATGCCATTGGAAAATTCTTTTTTGCTACTGGCATTCCATTTCATATTGCTCGCTCTCCTTATTTCAAGGAGGTTGTGGCTAAGATAGCCAAAGCAGGTGTGAGTTATGTGCCCCCAGGAGACACGAAGTTGAGAACCACAATCTTGGATAAGAACTATTCCAAGGTTAATTTACTGATGGAGGAAATGAGGTGCACATGGGTCTCTCACGGTTGCAGCATCATCATGGATGGGTGGACAGATATCAGACACCACCCACTCATAAATATCATTGTTTCATGCAGAGAGGGTCCTTACTTTTTGAGGGCAGTTGATTGTTCATGGAAGAAGGATGCAGAGTTCCAATTCACCATTTTGCGAGATGCTATTGAGGAGGTTGGCCCTGCCAACATTGTGTAGGTTATTACAGATGCAGCATGTGTGCAGAGCAATAGGTAAGCTTGTCGAGGCTCATTACCGACATATATATTGGACCCCATGTTGTGTGCATGCCATGAACAATGCACTAAAAGATATTGGAAAAATTGATTGGGTCAAAAATGTAGTGGTTAATGCTAGAGATGTGCAGATGTTCATCTGCAACCACCATACGTCATTGGCACTCTTCCATAGCTTTTCGAGGAAGGAATTCCTCAAGCCAGTGGACACGCGTTTTGCATCATATTTTATTTTGTTGGATAGGATGGCTGAGTTGCAGGAATCATTACAGTGCATGGTCATGACATCAGAGTGGTCTAGGTGGGATGGGTCGAAGACAGAGCAGGGGAAGAAGGTGAAAGCAATTGTGGTGAATGAAACATTTTGGATAGATGTGAGATATATCACATCCATAATATCTCCAGTTTTCAATGTGATAAAATATGGGGATTCTGAGAGCCCTAGCCTTGGTGAGATATACGAATGTATTGATAGTATGCTTGGCCAGATGAAGGCTGTTGTTCGAGGAAGGGAACCCACCTTGGAGTTCTACCATCAGCATATTCAGCCTATCATTGAGCGGAGATGGGAGAAGTTGAACACTCCTTTACACATGGCTGCATATGCACTAAATCCGAAGTGGTATGTTGAGAGGCCTGGCAGAGTTCTCCCAGTAGATGATGAGGAGGTGAGGAAGGGTTTCTTGAAAGCCCTAAAAAAAATGTATAATGCAGAGTATGCTTCAAGAGTCAAAACTGATTGGCTCAAGTTCGCTTATCTGGATGGCTACAAAAAATCATCAAAGATAGACAGGACCACATTGGCACATGAGAGTCTAGTTAGTTGGTGGCTATTGTATGGACATGCAGGATTGCTACGTACATTTGCTATTCGTCTTCTTTCTCAAGTTTCTCGTTCCTCTGCTTCTGAGAGGAATTGGTCAACAGATGGGTGGATCCACTCTCTTAAGAGGAACAGA
>JAHRHJ020002184.1:0-13970 GCA_019776745.2 Taxus chinensis
CAATGAGGCTTGCGATTAAGCACTTGCTCCCGCAACTAATTTCCAAAGTGATGGGTCATTGGAAGAAAGCAATGATGAGTTGAAGTCGTCGAGGTTGATGAGGAATAGCCAGATTCTGAGACATCTGAACCTGAAGTTGAAGATCTGAGGGGAAAAGTACTAATCATTGTCTTTGACTAACGGTTCCGATGAGGAAATGAATACGAAGAATTATAGAAGATATGAATGTCAATCTTTTCCGCCGTCTCACTCACGCGCTCCCAGAAAAAGGAAGCCGGATAACCACTAAGGTGGGAGATAAGAGGTTTCCAAGGAAACCCCAAGAATCGCAAGACAACTGAGGTTTCAAAGTCAAAACTATCTTAAGAAGGAGGGTCCTTTGTTAGATCAATCGGTTGGTACCACACGAAAAAGCTTCTTCTTCCACAGCGTGTAACCAAGCCCAAAGCCATAGGTCAAAACTGTTACCTCATCAGTTCGAAAGACTTAGATTGAGACTTTCAAGTGTGATTACTTTGCCTAAATTTTGCTATCATTGATCATACTCAATAAAACAAAAATTTCCATGTCCACAGCGGGTACTTGAAGTCCAACAAGATCAGCTTGGAGAAATTGGTCTAGTTTAATCCAAGGCAACTCTAACTATTCATTCCTCCAAAGGAATTATGAAAACTCCCAAAGATGGGACAAATCAAAATATGTGGCGGCCACTACACCTTCAAATGAAAAGATTGAACCTTTCGTCTTTGTGTCCTTTCTGATGAACGGATTGCCAAGCATAAGTTAAATGGTGCAAAAAATTATAGACTCTGGAGCCTCGGATAACGTGGTGCCGGAAAAAGTAGCACATGCTCTTGGTTTGACTTATATGAGAACATTCAGATCAAGTTACTCCATGGAAACCAAGCAAGTTCCTCTAATCGGGCAGATTAAAGACACCCAAATGGTTTTAGCCCAATTCCCTCAAAAGCGAGTTAAGGTAACTATTCTAGTTGTTGATATTCCCGCCTCGTATGGAATGTTGTTGAGTAGGAAATTTTGTAGGGATTTGGGTGGTGAGATTCAAACGGTTTGGTCTCATGCTATGATTCCTATCAATGGAGAAATGAAAAAGCTTATGCCGGAAGCACAGACAAAGTTCACGGTAACTAAAACCGAAGATCCTTGCGCACAGATCCTTTTCCAAGGCTCAAGTATGGGTAATTATATGATGAATGCAGAAATTCATACCCTTGAGATCACTTGCCAAGATTCCAATGAGATTTGGATGCTTGAGTTCTTTGGAAGTTGTTGCTCAACAGGCTCTGGTGCAGGAGTGGTGCTCATATCTCCAAATGGTAAAATATTTCCTTTTTCCTACAAACTTAAATTTTCAAATACTAATAACACTACAGAGTACGAGGCGTTAATCCTTGGCCTCCAAGTTGCAGAGGAGAAAGGGATAAAAAATTTGGAAGTCTTTGGAGATGCGGAATTGATTGTGAAACAGGTAAGAAATCAGTTCCAAGTAAAAAATGATCGTTTGAGACACTACAAAAATAAAGTGTGGGACGCCATAGAAATCTTCGACGCTTTTTTGATAAAATTTGTCCCTCGTGAAAAAAATGACAAAGCGGATTCTATAACAGTCTCAGCTTCATTAATGATTCCTCATTCAGGATTTGATCAAGTCAAATACACCATTGAAATGGTTTTTAGGCCAAGTGTTCCTGACAACGTAGAAAATTGGCAAGTGTTTAATGATGATCAGCAAATTATTGCCTTCTTGGAAAAGAGAGAAAATTTTGAACAATTGTGCTTTGAAGGAAGTGATTCTCCATTTCCCTAATCAACTACCTCACCCATTCAAGGAGTTGAGAATGAAGATCCTGGAGATGGCATCATTCAACTCAGAGGAAATAAAATTCCTAAAGGATTGGTTTCACTTGAAGAACTTTGTGACGAACATGACAGGTTTATCAAAGAGAAAGAGCAGGCAGGACCTGCAAATTCTGTTGACTATGAGCAAGTTAATATCGGTATCAAGGATAAATCTCACCTAATCAATATTGGCAAGTGTTGCTCACCTGAGGAGCGCAGGAAATTCATAAGTCTACTTACCAAATATTATGACGTTTTGGCTTATTCATACAAAGACTTGAATTCCTTCCAACCCAGGGAAATGGAGCATGCCATACCCTTGAAGCCTGGTGCAGTTCCATTAAGGCAAAATCAAAGACAATATAATCCCAAGATTGTAGGGACAATATTTCATGAAGTTCAAAAGATGCTAGATGCACGAATAGTGTTTCCTATTCGACATTCGATCTCGATAGCTAATATTGTACCAGTTCGCAAGAAAAATGGAGAAATTAGGATTTGCATGGATTTCTGCAATCTTAATTAGGCTTCTTCGAAGGATAACTACCCACTGCCAGTCATGGACCATATTCTGAATGCAATAACTGAATCAGAAATGCTATCTATGCTAGATGGTTTCTCTAGCTATAATCAGATTGAAGTGGCTAGAGAAGATCAACATAAAACCGCGTTCACTACCCCCTGGGGTACATTCGCATATAGAAGAATGCCCTTCGGTTTGATCAATGTCGGCGCAACTTTTCAAAGGGCCATGGATATGGCGTTTGCAGATTATAAAGACAAGATCATTGTGATATACCTAGATGACTTGACAGTGTTCTCCAAGAAACGAGAAGATCACCTAAGGGATTTGGAGAAAATATTGCAAAGGTGCAGACTCCATAAGATTTCTCTGAATCCGAAAAAGTCCGTGTTCGGAGTTACAGAAGGGAAACTCCTAGGTCATATTGTTTCTAAGGAACTAAGATCGATCCTGAACGCTTTCAAGCTATAAAGAATCTTTCCCTGCCTACAAGTAAACTTGGGGTCCACTCCTTTGGGAAGGTGAACTTTTTGAGAAGATTCGTGCCAGATTTTGCCAAGTTGACTAAAGAAATCGCTGATATGATGAAAGGAAAAGAAGCCTTCAAATGGTCAAAGGAAGGTAGAGAGGCATTTGAGCAAGTTAAGAGTGCTATTGCAAAAGCTCCTACATTGGTGTGTCCCAATTTTAAAAAGGATTTTATAATTTATTGCTATGCTTCTCCGCACACAATCTCCGCCATTTTGACTCAGCACAATCAAGAGGGGATCGAATCTCCTATCGCATTCATGAGTTCGGGATTCAAGAAACATGAACTTAATTACACTCCTCTTGAGAGACATGCGTACGCGATGGTGAGAGCCCTGAAACACTTCAAGTATTACGTGTTGAATTCTCATACCAAAGTCTTGGTTCCGGACACCACAGTGAAATCAATGTTGACACAACAGGAACCAGGATCTAAGAGAGGTAATTGGGTCTCCAAGATCCAAGAATATGATTTGGACATCAAACCTACCAAGTTGGTTCGAGGAAGAGGACTCTGCCAACTCATTGCAGAGAATGAACCACGAGATAACTTTGAAGAAGATCCAGTTGAAGAAAATTTACCATTGGTAGTTTTTGTCAGTACCATAGATGAATGGTATTCTGATATTGCCTACTTCCTCACATATGGCGAGTGTCCAAAGAATCTGACAGCTAAGGAGAAACGAGCTATCAAACTAAGAGCTGCCAGGTACGTCATCTGGGATAACACGTTGTTAAAGAAAGGGATTGACGGCATGTTCCTCAGATGTGTTGATAAAAAACAACAGCCAAGGTTGTTGGAAGCTTTCCACAATCATGCTTGTGGTGGTCATTTCTCTGGCCCAGTAACAGCCCATAAAATTCTGAGAGCACATTATTATTGGCCCACTATGTTTTCTGATGCTCAGAAAGGGGTGACAAAATGTGAAGCCTGTCAACAATTTGTTGGAAGACCAAAGTTGGCAGCTTTGCCTTTGAAGCCAGTTGTCATTGAAGAACCCTTTCAATAATGGGGTTTAGATTTCATCGGGGTTTTGAATCCTAATTCTAGCGCTGGTCATACTCACGTGCTCACCGCCACTGATTACTTTACAAAGTGGGTGGAAGCTATACCGGTGAAACAAACATCTACTGCGGTAATCTGTGATTTCATCAAAGAAAATATATTGGTTCGTTATGGAATTCCTCACAAGATCGTGACGGACAATGCCTCGAATTTTTCTTTTGCAGAGATGATAGGTTTTTGTTATGGATATGGGATATCTTTGTCTCATTCATCAGATTACTACCCTCAGGGAAATGGTCAGGCTGAACCCAGCAACAAAAACCTCATTACTATTGTGTGCAAGTTAGTCGAAGAAAATCAAAGAACTTGGCATAAAAAGTTATATGATGCATTGTGGGCTGACCGCATAACTCTCAAAAGGGCAATCGGGATGTCTCCATTTCAACTTTTATATGGAACCGATGCTCAAATTCCCGTCACACTGGAGTTACCAGCATTAAAATTAGCTAAGGTAGTTGATGATGAATGCTTCACCAATGCATTAGATAAAAGGATCATGTTCCTAAGCAAGCTCGAGGAACAAAGAATTCAAGTGGCAAACAGGATTAAGGAACATCAATCCAAGGTAAAGAAATTGTTTGACAGGAAAACTAGGGAGAGACAATTTCAAATCAATGACTTAGTTCTTCTCTGGGACAAAAGACGTGAGCCGAAAGGAAAGCATGGGAAGTTTGACTCACTGTGGCTGGGACCGTTCAAAATAAGGCATTTCTGTGGAGATAGTACCTATTACTTGTCATATCCTGATGGAACTCATTTGCCTTTGCCCTACAGTGGGCAATATCTCAAACACTATCAAAATTGAAAACGGGTTGTTCCCCGTATGTACATAGGTAATTAGGATTTTGGTTTGTTTGTTTCCTTGTTTTTCGGTCTCCTCTCTTGTGTCGCCCCATTTTTGTGCCCCATCATTTTGAGATCATATTCATGACTATTTTGGTCTGGGTCCGTTGCTGCGTCCATGAAGTCCTTGTCCCCAATTAAAACCAGCTGTTATCAGCTAATTTTGATTTTGCAAAATTATTAAAAAAATAATAAAAAATGAAAATTTTGAAATTTTTCAAAAGTGTTACTTTGCGTGGTTCATTGTCCTCATCGCAATCGTCTCATTTTTGTGATCGTTTCAGTCTTCGTTTCGTCCTTTTCGGGCGAGAACTCTTCCCGCTAGGCTTTAAATCGCGTTAAAATACATTTAAATTAATTAATTAATATTTAATTAATTAATCACTCCTTGTTTGATAAAATTAACTTTTAAATAACTTGAGAGTATTTAATTAAATAAATATTAATTAAAAGTTCATTCGACAAATTTTTATTGCCGGGGAAGTAAGCTTACGCTTCCAACTGCCGGGAATGCCAATTTGGCTTCCCGAACGCGGATTTCCCCTTCCCTGGAAATTTTCTTTTAATTTCCCACATGTGGGATTTTCTCCACCAATTGCCAAATCATGGATTGGCTAACGGGCAGGAAATTCCCCAATTTCCCACATGGAGAAATTGAACGGGGATTGCCAACCCACTTTGCCATTCCCGTTGGCAATTGGCCGTTGCTTTCCCCATTTCCCCCAAGCACTTAAGTCCACTACCCGGGAAGAGAGGAAGTTGGATTAATCCTCATAACTTCCTCCATCAAACTCGTTGGAAAAAGTCGTGCGAAGCTTTCCGATTGCTTCTTATTTCTTCTGAAGGACATAATATTTTGTCAACATCCCATAATGCAAGAGAAACTCATGCCATTGTGAAGGAAGATACATCAGTCGTGCATGCAAGGAGGTTTAATCAAAATCCAAACAAACACCAGCTAAGGAAGAACAAAGCCACATTTTTGCAGCTTCCCACGCATGCCAAGGAATAGTCAAAACATTCCCACACAGGGAAAAAGAAAAAGAGGCATTTGTTTTGAGCCCACGCATTGGGCAAAGGAGGCGCCAAGTATAAAGGAAAAATTTCCCACGCACCTGTCCACACAGGCCACGCATTGGGCAGAGGAAGGAGCAGAAAACCAAAATTCCTCTCCACGCATCGGAGGAGACGCACAACAAAATTAAAACACAACTTTCCACGCATCTTAAGGAGAATCCACGCATGTTTTAAAAAGAAGACAAGTATTCCTTTTTCCCACGCATTGGAGGAGGCACCAGGGAAAAGAAAGAATAGTTTAAAAAAATTAAAGGCAGGCCGCCCCAAGAAAGAGGACAGCAACCACGCGCCATAGCACAAGGAGGACAGAATCAAACGCATCATCCTGAGGGATATTTAACACGCAGTCCACCTACACACAACAAGGAAGAAAATGTTCATGCATTCATAGGCAACTCAGAAGCTCTACGCCTTTTTCAAGGAGAGAACAGTTAAAAACGCATTTCCGGGAAAATCTCCAACGCAGGCCAAGAAAAGAAACTCCATTCACGCATGCAATAATAAAAGAAAAGTCTGAACGTAGCAAGGAAGAAGACAAGAGACTCATCCAAAGCAAATTCCATGTGGATCAAGAGGGTGAAATACCACGCATTAAAAAGAGAAGACAATCCTCACAGGCAGCAGAGGCCACACATTCATCAAAACGTTCATGCTAGTTGTCTTAGAAGAGCCCATGTAGGCCCAAAATCAATCCACACAACAATAAAAGGAGTCACGTTACAGCAGCCAAAGAGAAAATTCAGCATTGCAGAAGTATTTCAATGCATGCCTGAGGAGAAACAAGTTTAAATTCAATCGCTTTGCAAGGGTGAAATACCACGTTGTAGAAGCTAAGACAAATACAACACATTGCATGAGAAATCTCGATGCATTGCCAGCGGAAATAGTGAATTAAAAATATTAAAATTGATCCTGTGTGAACTCATTAAAAATCGGGAGAATTTTTTGAAAAAAATATTATTGTTGCCCGATTTGGAATTTGAGCTTAGTCTCGATATTTTTGTTTGTATTCACATTTTTAAAAAAAAAATTGTAATTTGGGACCAATTATTATTATTATTTTTAAAAATAATAATAAATATTAAAGCGAGTCATATTTTTTTTGCGTTGACGGGAGTTTCGGAGATTGAGACCCAACCCCGTTTGCGTTGTCTTGCGTGCCTAAGTTGTTCTTTTGTAAAATTCGTAATGGCCGAAAGATCCAAATCTGCGGGGAGATCGAAGAAGCCAATGGAGAAATCTAACAAATCCGCCCTGAAGTATGAATTCCAAGGAATTATCCCTCCCAGTTCCATTAAGTCGGCATATGACAACATCACTGATACAAATCTGGGTCACATCAACATGCAACAGTTCTGTGAGCGGGTGAAAACTGAAGGCAAAACCATTTTCTCAGATAGACTTTACCATAGTGGTCTCTACCCCAAGCAACAACATTCCTTGTCTCGGTGCAGTGTCCGGAGTTCGTTATTGCTTGCGCAGAGCATTATGACCCTGAGAGACGAGGAACTTTTCAAGATAATCGCGAGCCTTTCCTCTTGATCACACTAGAACACATTGAGGAATTGCTTGGCATACCTGACTTTCCTGAGAATGTGGATATCACTCGCCAATCAGCACAAGAATTCTAGGATGAAGAACCCCTAAGATGGAGCAAGATGGTCAACAACTGGTTAGTAACCAAGAGACGTCAAATTGACAGGCTTCCCAAAGAACTATACCGCGTTGAGTTCGTGGAAGAAATCGGAGACATGATCACTCTCCTAAGTCGAGTTTTCGGTCTACCTTCTGCTAGGATTTTCCACCCATGGATGTACCAGTTTATCTATATCATCCTAGCCAAGAAAGAGTTTGTTGATTGGGCCACCATCATTAGTAACACCCTTCACAAACAATTGATAGAAGTTAAGATGATTGGATGCTTCTACATGACTTCATATCTGACCTATACAGTAGCACGAAGAAAGTTATTTTCGGGACTTGAAACGTGAGGGGTCATGGGGTCGTCGAACAGTGTTTTTCATTATTACCCTTAGTTTCAAAAATAGTTCTCACCATTTTAGAAGAGTCAACGATGCATTCACCTTCTGTGTGATCCGGAACCGGAATCGGAAAACTCAGGAAAGGTTTTCCAAAGAAGCCATGAGTGTCATTTCCCAATGGGGAACCTGGTTTATTCAATTTTCATCTTTTTCCTACATTCGCGTGAGTGGCTTTGTTGGTACCCTGTGGAAACTTCCTAAGTACGTCAGTGACAGATGGGCATTAATGGAGCTGGCACGACAATTATTCCAAGTTCACTGCCTTCTTAGTGACAAGCACCGTCCAAAAATTCATTTCCCAATCCAAATCGGGGAATACCTATGTCCAAATCTTTTCAGTGAACAGCTCATGCAAAAAGAGTTCGCTCTCATAATCATCCATCCATATGTGAAGAGAGCCCAGTTTGATATCATGGATATATGCAAAAGATTCTGGGAGCGAAGTAACAACATAATCCTACCATGGAAGATTTCTGGGCTGCTTGCTCGGATGAACAAGAGGTAAGAAGACGGGAGTACTCTCGCCTAACACTTGCTCAGATCAAGGCCTTCCGCATCAAAAGTCCTCCCGATTCATTCATAGATGATGATGAGGATGTCGTCGATCCCTCATATGATGCCGTTGCCTTTACCCCATTGCCTCGAATCGACTAGACCAAAAGAGATGAATTTTCTCTTGATGGCAAGAACCAACCAATTATTGAAAGAAGCATATCTTGGTATGATAGAGAACTTGCCAAATTGCAATCAATTCCAGATCACGTTTCGGGATCACAAAAATTGCCAATACGAGGGGGTCTCCATTCGACCAAAGTCTCTTCTCGATCAACCTCATTACCATCCAATCATACACAACAGGCAAGAAAAGAGTGGTTGCCAAAATCCACTTCGCCAAGTAACGTGTCACAAGGAGAGAGATCCAAAGATCCAAACCCCGAAGAAGGAAGAGAGCATGTGTCTGGATTTTCTACCTCGAGTAGAGATTCTTCTACCCACATCGTTAATAGTGCTCAGAAGCTAGTAGCAAATGATCCTCAGCCATGCTTCAAACAAGCATCCACTCAGGTGCAGGTAATTCAAATATCAAACACTTCAGAGCATGTAGTTCATGAAGGGATTTCCCAAAATCTCCCGAATAATCAGGAAGTGGATATTGAGGTTGTGTCTCCTCAAATCGAGGTTGTAGATAGGATTCAAGAAGGATCTCATGATGTCGGAAATAATGAGAATATTGATTCGAGCTCTAGGATTTTGTATGCTGAAATAGTGAATGATATTCTTCCTGGGTTGATTCCGAAGTGAAGAAAAGGAAGAGAGTTGTCAAGCCAATTGACATTGATTTTGATGCCCTTTTCAAACTTTTGAATGACGCCATTCCTAAGAAGCCTAAGGTGTTTTCTCGAATAATGGTGGATAATGATGGAAACAAATTTGCAGACCTTGCCATTCCACAAGTGGATAAAGAGCGCGATGCTATGACACCTGCCGACTATGAAGTTTCCAGACTGGGACTTGGAATATCTACATTAGAAAGTGACATGGTGATGGCTCGAGATTCAATTGATATCGTGCTAAAAAAGACTTGAGAAATACAAGTCTCAAAACTCTTGACTCAAGGCCGAAAAGAATCAATTGGTGGAATATATTCAACATTTGATAAATCCCATATCATCCACCTTCCCAGTACCTGATGCAGTGGCTGCCCCAGATAAAGAAACTCTCAATTTGTCAAAGGAAATAAACACATTGGGCCATGTCACTAAAACTTGGCTTTCAGAGATTCTTGTTTTAGGCCAGGGGACGATCAAGACCGCAGTTAAGCTTCATGAAGATGTCAGTGCGTATCTTGATCCAATTCTTTCTTTCAAAGAAACTTTTGTTTCTGCTATATCAAATTTGGATGAGATATTGCCCAGTTTACAAGAGATGACAAGTATGGAATCTTCAGTTTTAGCTATTGAAGGAATTCTCAAATTTGAACATCGAGGGACACATTTTCTTTGGTGTCTGCACCTCAAATCAAGAAAAATGCTTCTCGAGGATTCTATGATCCATTATGACAGCATGTGCAATGAAGCCTTCACTTCACTCTCCTTGATTCAGGAATTCATGGCTGAGATTCCTTGTAACCTCGTAAATGAGCATAATCAAAGGTGTTCATCGGAGCAGGTGGAAGAACAATTTTCACAATTGTTTAAGGACATGTATACTTCCGCCAACAATTTCTCGTCAGTTTCCATGGAGCGGTGCATCAAATTAAAGAACTTATTTGAGAATGCTCAATCCAAAATTGTTAATTTAAATGATATGCCAAGTAGAATTCTTGAATTGCAGGTATTTTGTGAGGACTATTCTTCGGCCAAGTGAACCTCCAGAAGAAGAAAAGATGTTTGAAACTTTGGGAAGGTTTAGATCCTTTCAACTGGCGAAAGCGACAAATCCTAATTTCACCGGCGGTGCAGGGAGTTGATTTTCTTGGTATCTAATGAAGTGGGAGAGTCTATTTCTCATACGCTTGAGATAGGCGGACCCCATTTCAATGGAAAAGGCGCTGGTTATTATTGTATATTTTAAAAGGTGTTGTTATTTGTTTTTGGGAAACAATGGTTATTTTAAGTCATTTCTATTTTTGGGTTGTCTTTAATAAAGTTGTTGAAAAAGTCAAAGGTCACTTAAGTGCCTTATTTAATGATCATGTAAAACCCTAACTACTTTGTAACCAACTTTTGGGTTATAAAAGGAAGTGAGGGGCTCATTTGTAAAGGTGACTTTGAGAGAGGAGAAGAAAATACTTTTGTGTACAAGCTTTGTTTCAGGAAGAAACTTTGTGTTCTTTTGTGAAAAACATTTCGGAGTTAATGAAATACTAACTTTGTGTTTCATTCATTGTCTCTTATAATATTTGATGTTCTTATGTTCATTAGATGTTAAGTGTTTGAATCTTGCATGCAATATTATCTTTGATCTTATTGTCAACGTTATTAATCAGTTGTTCTAGTTCACAGTGATCAAGCTCTGATTATCTACTTGCTCATGTGTGTTCCCTTTTACACGTTCTTGTTTGACTAACCCAAACTCCGTTTTATTTGTGTCGGTTATTCATCTTTCCTCTTCATGCAATATTAGGCTTTGTTTTTACCCAACTCTTGCATGTTCTTTTAGTTCATTTCATTCCATCTCCTTCATTCACTTTTCTTTCCATTGATGTCCCAAAACACCCCCCACATACAATTTTGAATGTATAGATGTAAATACAGTTTTGGTTTTCAATAAAGGCAGCCTCACCTTCATTGAGGAGGGACTTTGTTCCCACACCGTTGTATGTCATTTTCATGCGTGCAAATCCATATGCTAAAATTTTTTTGGCGACTCCACCGGGGATTTAGGAATTGTTATCCAGTGCTTGGTTAAATCTTTATGACTATCTCCTTTGCACAAGCTGCAGTTCTTCAATTGAATCTTGTGCCCAATGAAGATTTCCAAGGAGACATTGCTACCAACCTTCGAACAGTAGCTTGGGAAAACCATGAAAACTTGTAACAATTTGTGGTTGTTGATAGAGCCATTGACAGAGAAATCTACATCGAATACCTTAGGAGAAGAGCACTGCACTTCGTGGCCAAAAGACATCTGACCGTGCTGATGGTGTTCACCAACACGGTCCTCTTCCACCAAGGTAAAAAAGATGTATGACTATTACAGGTAACCCACCTTATCTGCAACCAATCTTGTTTTTGCAGATACTCAAGAAGACAATAATCAGATTTGAGGAGAGATATTTGGGAAAAGTGAACACATAACCCATCGTTTTCATCTCGCCGATTAGTACTAGATAACGAAGAAAGGAGCTGTGCGAGTTGATAAGTTATTCAGGTGCAAAAACTCAAGCCACGAGAGCGAAGAGAGAGGGGTATAGTGAGCCGGTCGAACCATGCCAGTAATCCCATTCACATAAATTTCAAACTGGAAAGAAAGAGGGTTTACGCGAGAGAGAAAAAGCTAGAGGTTGATCTGACCCCACTTTTGGACTTTTTCAAGGAAAATTTGGTTCAGTTATTTCCTCCAAATAAGAACACACCTCATAGATTTGCAAGCCTTGAATCAAGTCCTGAAGAGCAAGAAGAGCAGGAATCAAAACAGTCAAGCAATCGTCCTGCTTCCGTTGTTTACCTTCGAGTACCACCTTTCCTCAAAATGAAACCACTGTACCATGGCGAATGCCATAGCACATTGGCCTTACCTGCTCGGACATGACTCCACGAGGATCAAGAAAGATTCTTCCCAAGTTAGACGGAGATGGGTAAAGACATCACCAAATGATCATATTTATGCCTTTTTCACTGGCATGTGCTGTTTTGTCGGTAGAATATGAAGATGTTGCTATTAGTCCTCTTTTTGAAACATTGATTGATGTTGCTGGAGATTGGTTTTCATCATCTGCCCAATGATGATATCACAAATTGGAATGATATGAAAACTAAGTTGAAAATCGAGTCAAGATGGACAGTAAGATGAACATACTGTTTTGCCCAACTATTCAGGTGAAGAAAGAGCCAACAAAACCCATGAGAAATTTCGTGCTAAAATTTAACAAGATGGTGAACAAGGTCCCGCTGGGATTCATCCCACCTTGCGGACAAAATGTTTCTTTATAATGCACCAAAACAAGCAGAAGTGTGCTATCAGCAGTGAGAAGGACTAGGGTGGCTACTTGGAACGGCTCAATCCTGGGCCATCGAGATTGACGATTGATTATATGGGCGGGAAATTCAAGAAAAATTCCTCAAGAAGAGTCCAAGAAACCACCAATGCTTCAGAAACTATACTCACGAAATTGCTAATGATGTGCTGGCTGTGAAAAAGCACAGTTGCTCAAGTAAAAACCTGACTCTTACAAGACATCCGAGAAAAGGAACGTTCCAACAAAGTTAGAATTGCAGGTGCTCCAACGAGGCTTGCTATTGAAGCGGCTCCCGCAACCTAATTTCTAAATGTGATGTCTTGAAGAAGTGATGATGAGATTGAAGAGTCGTCGAGGTTGATGAGGAAGAGATGGATTTTTGAGACATCTGAACCCTGATAGTTGAAATCATGAGGGGGAAAGTAAATCATTTCTTTGATTCCAGTTCCGATGAGGAAGACGAATAGAAGAAATTGATAGAAAAAGAGATGAATAGGTCAATATTTCACCGTCTTCACGCGCTCCAGAAAAGGAGACAGGGATACCACTAAGGGCGGGGGAGATAAAGAGGTTTCTAAGGAAACTCCCAAAGGGAATCCAAGAAGACATGAGGTTTCAAAGGTCAAAACTAATCTTACGAAAGGAGGGCACTTTTAGATCAATCGGGTTGGAAACCAACTACGAGAAAGCTTCTCTTCCACATCAGTGTCAACAAGCCAAAAGCCAAGGTAAAAGTGTGACATCATCAAGTTCGAAAGACCTTATATATGAGACTTCAAGTGCGATTACTTTGCCCTAAATTTGATATCATGATCATACAATTAAAACAACAATTTCCATGTCAAAGGCGGAGAGTTACTGAAGTCCAACAGGATCAACTCGAGAAATTTGTCCAGTTTATCAAAGGGACTCTATTGTTCATTTCCTCAAAGGACTTGAAAATCCTAACGATGTGAAAAACTCAAAAATTTGTCGGGGCGACTACACCTTCCAAATAAAAGATCTAACCTTTCATTTGTCCTTTTGATCACGATGCAAATAAGTAATTACATTATAGACTCTGGAGCCTCGGATGAATGTGATGCCGGAAAAAAAGTAGCACATGCTCTGGTTTGACTGTACGAGAATATTCGGATCATCTCCAAAGATTTGGAAAAATTCTTTTTGGATCCTTTTAGCAAGAATCGTTGCATAGGTGGAGCCAAGTTTAGTGGGGTTGCAAAACAGCTGCTCCCCATAGGACAGGTACAATCGGTGGTCCGATTCGCATGACAAACAGAGCACGTCTTCTCATGTGTAGACTTGTGAGTAATTCCAGCCGTAGGATTATGCTGAAGACGATATGGATTG